>PISX010016093.1:0-32879 GCA_004024625.1 Mellivora capensis
GCCAGTTTTATTTTTGTTTTTCAACATTTCCTTAGAAATTTGGGGTCTCTTCTGATTCCATACAAATTTTAGGATTATTCGCTCCAGCTCTTTGAAAAATACCAGTGGAATTTTGATCGGAATGGCATTAAAAGTATAGATTGCTCTAGGCAGTATAGACATTTTAACAATGTTTATTCTTCCAATCCAAGAGCATGGAATGGTCTTCCATCTTTTGGTGTCTTCTTCAATTTCTTTCATGAGTGTTCTGTAGTTCCTTGAGTACAGATCCTGTACCTCTTTGGTTAGGTTTATTCCCAGGTATCTTATGGTACTTGGTGCTATAGTAAATGGAATCGATTCTCTAATTTCCCTTTCTGTATTTTCATTGTTAGTGTCTAAGAAAGCCACTGATTTCTGTACATTGACTTTGTATCCTGCCACGTTACTGAATTGCTGTATGAGTTCTAGTAGTTTGGGGGTGGAGTCTTTTGGGTTTTCCATATAAAGTATCATGTCATCTGCGAAGAGAGAGAATTTGACTTCTTCATTGCCAATTTGGATACCTTTTATTTCTCTTTGTTGTCTGATTGCTGTTGCTAGGACTTCTAATACCATGTTGAACAAGAGTGGTGAGACTGAGCATCCTCGTTGTGTTCCTGATCTCAAAGGGAAGGCTGTGAGCATTTTCCCATTGAGATATTTGCTGTGGGTCTTTCATAGATAGATTTTATGAAGTTCAGGAATGTTCCCTCTATCCCTATACTTTGAGGCATTTTAATCAGGAACGGATGCTGGATTTTGTCAAATGCTTTTTCTGCATCAATTGAGAGGACCATGTGGTTCTTCTCTCTTCTCTTATTGATTTGTTCTATTACATTGATTGATTTGCGAATGTTGAACCACCCTTGTAAGCCAGGGATGAATCCCACCTGGTCATGGTGGATGATCCTTTTAATATGCTGTTGGTTCCTGTTTGCTAGGATCTTGTTGAGAATCTTAGCATTCATATTCATCAGTGATATTGGTCTGAAATTATCCTTTTTGGTGTGGTCTTTGCTTGGTTTGGGGATCAGGGTAATGCTGGCTTCATAAAAAGAGTCTGGAAGTTTTCCTTCTGCGTCAATTGTTTGAAACAGCTTCAGGAGAATAGGTGTTATTTCTTCTTTGAAAGTTTGATAGAATTCCCCAGGGAACACGTCAGGTCCTGGGCTCTTGTTTTTTGAGGGGTTTTTGATCACTGCTTCAATCTCGTTACTAGATATCGGTCTATTCAGGTTGTCAATTTCTTCCTGGTTCAATTTTGGTTTTTCAGGCTTTTGTTCTCTGGAGGTTTTTATGTTTGTTTGTTCGATTTTTTTTGTTTTGTTTTTTCTCTCTCACCTTGACAGCTTTTGATGGTTTTTGGAGGTTTAGAGGAACGCAATCTCCACCCTGACCTCCCTCTCAGAGAGAAGCCACAGTTTGTTCCCCTCTGGGTGCTGCAGGGCACGTAAGTTCCCTCTTGGCCGCTGGCAGAGCACGTTCCGAGTCACGGTCCCTGGGGACACAGGAGCTCCTGCTTGTACCCAAAACCATGACAGTGGCAGCTGTCTGGGCACTCTGGACCGCCAGAGAGGTTCCAAGCAGCGATTGCACACTGAGATTTTCCCGCTGGCCCGGGCTGGGAGTGCCTGGTCTTTCCTAGTCCGAGAGCACCGGGCTGGCGCCTGCACACACCTCTCTCAGGGGAGGGTGTGGGGCGCGCGAGTCTCAGGCTCCGATAGCGCGGCACGGCACTCGCGTGGAAGAGTGCAAAAAGGCTGTGTTTCTGCTGGCTGGTGAGGCTCCCAGCCTCTCATGGGACCCCATGCGTTCTCAGGCACCGCTGGCGGCTCAGGGACCAAGACCTGGTTTCTCTGCCGCACTCTCTCTGGCTCAGCGCCAGGTTGGCTGTCCGGGGACTTAAGCCCCTGTCCCTAACCACCCCAATTCCCACTATTTCCCCCCGCGATCCTTTGCTCTTTTTGAGTGCTTTCAGCCAGACTCCAAGTTAATGCTGGTCCCCAGGCGCAGGGCACTGTCGTACTGGGGCATCACTTTCCAATGGGTCGCCTCTGGTGGCTCCCTCCCCCTTTTGTTTATCTTCTGTTATTAGTCCGATGTTCCCACTCTGCTTTACCTGCCCACTTGCGTCTTCTGCCCCCGTAGAGATCCAGACGTGTATAATTCTGATCTCAGGTTGATTTCATGGGTGTTCGGAGTTCTTTGGTAGGTAATCAGCTCACTTTAGGGTACAGGTTGAAACAGCGCCTCCTCCTACTTCCCCGCCATCTTGTCTCCCCCAAGGCAGCTGCCCTTTTAGGTAAGATACTTACACTACAGGTTGCTATGGTAACAGCTATTCCTGATGTTTCTTGTACTTGGAACTTTAACTTATTTACACAGTTTTTGCCTAATGATTAATTCCGTTCAACCTGACATGCCAGATGGGACTTTTGATATCAAAACAGAGATTTAAGTGTAATTTCTCTTGTCTCTCTGGATCAGTAATTAGGAAAGCAAACTACATATCTACCTATCTCAGCAGCATTCTGTAGTGTCATTTCATTTAGCCCATTCTACCTAATGGCAACTTTCTAGGTTTCCTGAGATATCTGTAGCTCTAATTCTTGTTTCCTGAAACATAAGGGAATTTTTCAAGAACACAGCCAAGCAATATACTTTCTGAGCCAGTGTATATTTAACAATAACTTTCTGCACTCTTACATTTGGGAGTAATTTTACATTTACAAAGGGAGGTCTCAACCTTTTTTTTTTTTTTTCCTTTTTCTTTTAAAATGAAGCCTAGGGGTGCCTGTATGGCTCAGCTGTTTAAGCATCTGCCTTCAGCTCAGATCATGATCTCAGGGTCCTGGGATCCAGCCCAGCATCAGGCTTCCTGCTCAGCAGGGAGTCTGCTTCTCTCTCTCTCTCTCTCCCCCTATGCCCCTCCCCACCACACATTCTCTTTCTCTCAAATAAATAAATGAAATTTAAAAGAAATGAAGTCTAAAAACAATGCATCATTGCCTTTCACTATTTAGTGTTAAGATAAAGTTTTAACTGATTACAGTTTAATCTAAATTAAAATTATAAAATTTCATTCTGTTGCACTATTTGGCAACTTTCATATCTTGATATAAAAAGTAAAGTCACAAATCTAAGCATGAGTCTCTTTTCAAAAAATTCCCATGAAATATGAATAGATCTTTTAAATTTTCAGATTCAGATTTTTTTAAAGATTTTATTTATTTATTTGACAGAGAGGGAGGGAACACAAGCAAGGGAAATGAGAGAGGGAGAAGCAGGCTTCCTGCTGAGCAGGGAGCCCGATGCCAGTATGGATCCTAGGATCCTGGGATCATGACCTGAGCCAAAGGCAGATGCTTAACAACTGAGTCACCCAGGGGCCCCAGATTCAGATGGAACATTTTTCTGTTACATCCCTGAATGTTGTTTCTAAATTCTTCTACAGGAATTCAGTTACTATTCATAGGTGGATTTCCAATTTCTATCACATCTTTTAAAAATTAATTTATTAATAGAGCTACAATTTATTGAGCATGTGCTGTATGCCAAGCATTTGGCTAAGTTATCTAGTCACATAACCAAATTTACTTTCATAAAAACCTTATGAGAGATTTTATAGAAGAGGCTAGAGAGGTGAAATCATGGAAGTTGATACAAATATTAAGAGTGATCTCTAGTCTTTGTTAAAGCACCATGTGATGTTAAGGATTCTACCTTCCAAGGTAAATTCTCAAATTCCATTTCTGTGATATTAATTTTGTTTGGCATAACTTCTAATGGATTTTTTTATTTTTATCTTTTCATTTACAGCCATTTCCCCTCTGTTTTTATGTTCTTTATTTAAATTTCTTTGTGCCCTGATATGTTAAAATATACTTGGGATTTCTTTTAATTAGGTATGGTTAGACCTACAGACATGACATGATGGTCAGGAAGGAAGAAGTTCCTATTCACAGATTCCTAGAAACAGGAGGCATGCCATGCCGTGCAGAGCTGTATGGGGAAGGTCCAGGGTTGGTCAGGATCCAGAGAGGCACAAGGCAGCAGCGTGGCCTAGAGCCTTTATTGCCATTTTGAGGAAAGGAATGAGTGTAAGTACACTGAGTATGTTTAGGATTGGATGGTTTGAATAATTTCAGTAGACTCTGGAAATAGCAATGGTCCCCAGTTGTCTGGTACCAGACCCTGGAGTGATTTAGGGCAGGGAAATAATAGCCTGGTGTGTGCAAATGTGATAAATGAGATGGTTGTGGGTGGGAGTCTCTGGACCATTTGGTTTATATATAAAAGGTGTGCTTTGATATACAAAGAGACACCTTTGTTATAGCTAGGAATTAGCAGCTCTGGAAGGAGTAGTCTCTCCAGGATCATGGCCTATAATACTAGAGCATCAAGAGTCTAGAACTGGAGAAAATAGAGTCAATATCCTCTGCCTCAGTAATGTCTTTTTCTAAGAGCTCTTGAGAAAACAAAATAAAAATTTAGCATACATTCTTTTGATTACTAAAGTAACTACTTCCAGAAACATTCTTTCCTATGATTCTTCCAGTTAATGTTTCCCTTGAGTGGTTTCATCATTGTCCTGAGACTCATTCATTCATTCATTCATTCATTTTTGATTAGTTGACTCATCTCCCCACATCAAGTATTGTATAACCAATCTAGGAATTGGGCTTGCCAAGAAAGCTAATGTACTTTTAGGACTCTTGGGTGGTCTTATTTCTGACATAAAGCTAGAGATTATGAATGGCTGTACTCAACTCATGTTTTCTGGTAAGTATTTTATCTAAGATACTAGTGGGCAAGATTTGTGCCTGGCCCCCACTCTGTGGTTTTCTGCTCAGAAAGAGGGGGAAAAAATGTCTGGATATTCACAATGCTTGTAGTAGTCTTTGTTTACATGCTTTGTGTAAAATTTAAAGCCCTAATGCATAACTCAAAATTTTTGTCCACAAGATTTATGTCTCGGAATAAAATATCTTATTACTTATTCCCATATTTAATTTCTTCATTTCACCTCATTACCACCAGGTTGTACAATGAGAGTTATTATCTTGTGTATGGATATAAAAAGAGAAATGTCATAATTAAAGTGAGGGATGTCAGGCCACTTTCCTGACAGTTTTAGCAGAAGATTCTTTTACTTTAAGTTGATACATAATCAGGCACTGGCATGGACAACTATGCAATTTACATGAATCTCCTTTGTTTTAAATTGCAACATATATAGTTACTATGTCAAAAATAGAGCAATTTTGTTAAAGATTTTTTTTCTGTTTTAAAAAAACTTACCTATTTATCCAGGCTTTAATGGTTTTCAGTATCTTCAGTAGAGTAAATATACATTTCAGTTTGCAAGAAATTATCCCAATTTGCATCTATTGCTCCAGCACATATGGTTCAGAATTTGTCTCTGAAGTAAAGTGTCTCAATTTAGGTAATATATAGTAACCCTCTCTATGATCAAAAAGCCTCTCACATGAAGTTTAAACATGATTCTTTTATCAGCTAAGAACTTTTAGCCTTCTAATCTTAGGCTGTCATTTAAACTTTCAAAACTTTGGCCTGCATAGAGGTTACTTTGGCAAGATAAGTAAATATTGTATTAAAAACATTTTGTGCTAGGCATAGTGCCATGCAAATATAAGATGGTATATGAACTTATGTGAAACTAATATTCTAGAATTTTAATTTCTGAGACTCTGAATGTTAATGTCAATCATTTCCATTGCCTACAAACTGATAATAAAAGCAAGTTACACATTTAAGGCTAAATAATAAATTCAGAGAATCAAAGAAGTCCTAGCCAAAAAAAATACTACTCTGCGGGCACTTGAAGAATGTAGCAATGGCTTCTTGGAGAATATACTTTTAAAGTTATTCATATTAGAAAGATTTTTTTTTTTCATTTAGAAGCTTCTGGTACATGCTAGGTGAAGACTTTAACCCTTCATTGTGTGCAAAAGACAACAAAAGTCCCAAAGTGTGCAGGAACAGCATAAGAAGAAGTCCACCAGCAGCATCTCACATGCCCAGGTCTTATGCTTATTCCGTGATGGCATCTTAGTTTTTAACCTTGGATACCCAACCATCTTCACTTAACCTATTGAAGATTTTCCAGGCTTTTATACAGTCCCCTCTCACATTATGCAAAGTATGTCCCTTTTCTGCAGTAGCACAAACAAGACATTTATAAATGTATATTGATCAATTATTTAATATGAGTAATTCAACTTGTAGATGTGTAGCGAAATGTTTTTGCTTTCCATACAGTTATTGTTCCTCATGCAACATAGTCTTTGTGTTTAAGATAGTATTGGGTTCACATTAAAAATTGGTATTTTATATATAAAATATTTCACACATAAATAAACTAATCCTTGGTTCTAAGAATTTTCTGCCATGTTTTTTTTTCTCTTTTCTAAGTGTAGTTTTACTTTTTGTATTTAAATATTTGATCCACTTTGTTATTTTTTGTATTTCTTGTAAAGCATGAACTTCGTTACATTTTTTTGTCTATCATTATCTAATTTCCATCTCCATTGTTTGAAAAGGCCATCATTCCTTCACTGAATTGTGTTTGTAGCTTTGTGAAAAATCATCTGGAGATACTTGTGTTAGTCTATATCTGGGTTCTCTATTCTGTTCCACTGATCTATGTGACTCTTCTATTAGATCTCACTGCCTTGATTACTGTAGCTCTATACTTGGTCTTAATATTGGGTATATTCCCATTTTTCAAAAGGGATTTTCCTCCCATATTCTAGGGCCCATACATTTTCATATAAATTCTAGAATAAGCCTGTCTACATCTACAAAATCTCTCTGGGATTTTGATAGGAACTGTATGAAGCCTATAATTCAATTTGAGGAAAACTGACATCTTTACTATGTTGATTCTTCAAATTAACACACATGATATGTCACTTTATTTAGGTCTTCTCTGATTTCTTTCATTAGCATTTTCTAATATTCAGCATACAGATCCTGTACAGTTTTTGTTAGGTTTATAATTAAGTATTTACTGTGAAGTGATTGTGAAGAGTATAGTATTTTTAGATTGCAGTTTCTACATTTTCATTGCTAACTTGGCAGTTTTCTTTTTTTCTTTTTCTTTTTAACATGCAGTTATTTCTAAACACAGTTTTGGTCAACAAAATGCAATGGCATGCATGCCAAATTTCTTTCAAGACCTACAAGTTTTCAAACTTGGCTCTAGGTGGTGGAATTGACATGAAGTCAGTGGTGCAATATTATGCTATTCAGTGTAGATGGATAGCCCTTAAGGATAGTAAATGTGCTTAGCTAGGGTACCAAAGTCAAAGGACTGGGTTAATGGTAAAATTTTTACACCAGCAAAGAACTGTTAAGCCAAGTACAACTAAGAACTAAGAAACTGTGGAATATAGGACTCAAATCGATGTACAGTGATATCACATATAGGACATGTGGCAGAAATAATACTCAGCACTCATGTACAATTGGGCTTGAGACTATTAATATTCTGTGTTGATTGGAATTGACTCAAAGTTTTAGTGAATAAGTCTCTGTATATTAAAGGAATCTTAATACAATGATACGTGAGTGAGGGAGAAAAGCTGGTCCACTGCTTATACTCCAAGATAAAGGAAAAAAAATTGTATTGGTTTTTCTAAGTCCCCTTTCCTATAAGTGACAAATTCTAATGACTTCGCTGTTTGTTTATAAGAAACAGGAAAAATTTTCTTCTTTCTCATGACTGAATAACATTTCAGGGTGTGTGTGTGTATGTACACACACCATATCTTTATTCATTCATCCATGATGGACACTTAGGTTGTTTCCATATATTTCCTATTATGAGTAATGCTGCAACAAACATGGAAGTGCAGGTATCTCTTCAAGATCCTGTTTTAATTTGCTTTGGATGTACACCTGGAATAAGTCTGGGGAATCTAATGTACACCATGATGCTTATAGTTAATAATACTTAAAAGTTGCCAAGAGAGTAGGTCTTAAATTTTCTCAATACCCCAAATGTATGTGAAATGATGGTATGATGGAGGTGTTACCTAAAGTTATCATGTTAATAGTCATTTTGCATTACTGAGTATATCAAGTCAACAAGTCGTACCCCTTCAACTAGCTACATGTCAGTTACAAATTAAGCAGCCACTTGTCAGTATACCTTAAAATGCTGCATGTCAGTTATAACTCAGTAAAGCTGGGAAGCCATCAAAGAAAGAAGATAGCAGTTAATGTAGGTAAGATGTGTGTGGAAAGACATTGAAATTATGGCCACAGTTTTCAGAGTGGAAATCTAGAAGCAGATATAGTCCGTTTCTCTACACCTTCAACCTGTGCCAGCCTTGTGACCTGTGTTGACCAACAGAATGTTGAGGAAGAAATTTTTTTAACTTTCTGGGGCATGCTTCCTGAGAGAACTTGAAGCTACTGCTCTTGCTCGTTCGGAATGCTACCCTGAGACTGTCATGTAAAGAAAATTTGGTTTAATCTATTGGAATTCTGCCATACAGAGCAAAACCAAGGAGTCCCTGCCGGCTTCACATTAATTGCTGGACATGTGAGTAAGGACATTTGGATCTTCCTGACCAGATGACCCTGAAAACTGAATGCACCCTAATGAATGAACCTGGGTAAAACCACTAGAGGTGCCACCCGACTGACCCATGGAGTTGTGATTAATAATATTAAAACATTGTCTTGAACCAGAAAGTTTTGGGATGCCTTGTTATGCAGCAACTAACATCTGATACACTGTATTTCCTATCAGTTGAGAAATTCAGAGAGAAGATTTAAATATACTTGAAAATTTGGATGGGTCAGATTGGGGGGTAGAAGCTAGAAATGATAATGTTTAAACTTTTCAACTATATGACTTTAACTTTGTAATACTTTTTTGTTTGAATTGAAGTATAAGTGACTTAAAATAGCCTGTTAGTAAAAAAAAAATAGCCTGTTAATTACAGGTGTACATCATTGTGATTTGATATGTTTACACATTATAAAATGATATCCATGATAAGCCTAGTTACCATCTGTCACCATATGAATTTGTTAAAATATTTATTGACTATATTCCCTATGCTGTAAATTATATTCCCATGATTAATTATTTTACATCTTGAAGTTTGTACCTCTTATATTTCTCACTTTCACAACCCCACCCTGCTGTGGTAACCAACAGTTTTTTTTCTATATCTAAAAGTCTGTATCTGTTTTGTTTTGTTTTAGATTCCTCATATAAGTGAAATCATTCAGTATCTGTCTTTCTCCTGTGACTTATTTCACTTAGCATAAAATCTTCTACGTCCATCCACATTGTTATAGATGACATGACTGAGAAATTTCCATTGTGCGTGTGTATGTATATATGTGTATATGTATGCAAAAATATGTATGTGGGTATATATGTTTATTTTCTTTATTAATTTATCAATTGATGGATGCTTCCATTGCTTCCATATCTTGGTATTATAAATAGTGTTAAAATTAACATAGGATTGCATATATCTCTTCAAATTGATGTTTTTATTTTCTTCAGATAAATACCTAGTAGCCCTGAACTGGAATAGCCAGATCATATGGTAGTTCTATTTAAAAAAAAAAATTGTTTTGTGGAAATTCCATACTATTTTCTTAGCAGCTACACCACATTTTACATTCTCTTCAATAGTGTGCAAAGGTTCCCTTCTTTCCACTTATCCTTATCCTTATCAACAGTTGTTATTTTTTGTCTTTTTGATAATAGCCCATCCGACAGTTCTGAGGTAATCTCTCATTTTTGGCTTTAATTTGTATGTCTCTGATTATTAGTGATGTTGAGCATTTCTTCATGTGCCTGCTGGCCACGTGTATGTTTCTTTGGAATCTATATATTTCTTTGTATGTTTCTTGGAAAAGTATCTATTCGAGTTCTCTGCCCATTTTTTAATCAGGTTGTTTTTCCGATATTAAGTTGTTTATGTTCTTTATGTATTTTGAATATTAACCCCTTATTGAATATATGATTTGAAAATATCTTCTCCCATTCTAAAGGTTGCTTTTTTGTTTCATTGCTTCTTTCCGTCACGGTGCAGAAACTTTTTAGTTTGGTGTAATCCCATTTGTTTATTTTAGTTTCCGTTACCTTTGCCTGATGAGACTGGTCCAAAAAAATATTGCCAATACTGATGTCAAAGAGCTTACTGCCTGTTTACTTCTGTGAGTTTTATG
Source organism: Mellivora capensis (assembly GCA_004024625.1). NCBI lineage: Eukaryota > Metazoa > Chordata > Mammalia > Carnivora > Mustelidae > Mellivora > Mellivora capensis. The sequence continues at coordinate 10,246 of PISX010016093.1, forward strand.
GTTTCAGGTCTTACATTCAAGTTTTTAATCCATTTTTAAATTTTTTTTGCATATAGTCTAACATCGGAGTCCACTTTCTTTCTTTTGCATGTGGTTGTTCAGTTTTTCCAGCCTCATTTATTGAAGAAACTATTTTATCCATTGTATATTCTTGCTTCCTTTGTCATAAATTAATTAACCATGTATGCATGGGTTTATTTCTGGCCTCTTTATTCTGCTCCAGTGATCTATTTTCATGTCAGTACCATCTGTTTTGATTACTATAGCTTTATAATATAGTTTGAAATCAGGAAATGTGCTACCCTCAGCTTTGTTGTTCTTTCTCAAGGTTGCTTTGGCTATGCAGGGTTTTCATAATTCTATACAAATTTAAAGATTCTTTGTTCTAGCCATGTAAAAATTGCCAATGGTATTTTGATGGGGATTACATGGGATCTGTAGGTTGGTTTGGGTAGTATGGTCCTTGAGATCTTGAATTTTGACCAATTATTGATGTCAAAAAGCAGGGCAGGGGCTTTTTTTCTTTTTTACTGTTTCCTAACAAATATGATAGTAGTGCTCTCCTCAGCAAACCACCTATTAATGTTGCAATGTTATAACCAACATATTTGAAGTTATATTTGTACTTTAATAAAATGTAATGTCACTGTCATACAAAAAACTGAAATAAAGTTACTTGACTTAATGCATTAATGTTTACTTGCAGTATAAAAGTATTAGCACTTAAATGGTATGGATTTCAAAGTATTTTAAACACAGAAACATCCTATATTGACATCTATGGCTGTGATACACTTAACAGTTTTGTGTGCTATCATTTTTTTTAATAAATCGTGAGACCCATTAAAATTAAATTAGCTAAAAAGAAAGGAATAAAAGTCACCATTTTGTTTTTGTTTTACTGTGAATATAGATGCAGATATATGTGCAGTCAAATTTGTATTTATTAAATTGAGATTTTTAAAATCAAGGGTAATACAGATTTATCTTAAATTTCACTAGTGTGTGGTTTGGGGGGGGGGAAGGAATTTCTGATCATCTTGGGAAAAAAAGTCAGTGATTTAGGCCAAAAAGATAAACATAATACAGTACTCAGGTACTCCATTTTCTTTAGTCTTCTACCTAGTGAATACAGAAATTACTCTTCTGTTTTTCATTCAGTTAAATTCTAAAGCAAGTTCAAGTTCCTTTCAGACTTCTTAAACTCATTATACTGTCATTCTTGTGCGTTAAGTTTTGAGTCAGAAAGAAAAAGAAGGCTTATTGCTGAGTTTGGAATATAACATTGCTATTTTTATTTTCATCTCAGGACTCTCTACTCATGATAGGTTCTGAGAGGAACTGAAATTGAACAGGAAAAAATAATATAATCCTAAAAATTACTGCTATAGAAATGCAGAGCTTTGGACTAGATTTTGAGAGTATTCGGGCATCATATGTATCCTGATTTGCCTTTTCAGCTTGTTACCTCCATTATGGATAGAAAGAGAAACCCCACAAGCTCTACTTGAATTCATACATTTGTTCATGAAAGCAAAAAAAAAAAAAAAAAAAAAAAGAGGTGAGTTAAGCCATCTCAAGGCAGACTATTCTATTATTTTAAGAAGCTAAAAGCAAAAAGAACTACTTCACAGCCTCTGTTACAGAAAATTTTGCCTGCAGGTGACCAAAAATAATCAGGCTGACAAATGTAGCAAATGAACAATTGAAGTTTATGTTGCAAAACCAATAACTCTCTTTAGACAGGAAGAAACGATAAATTCAGATTTATTACTCATTTCTGTGCTTGGTAATAATAATGCTTTACACTCAAAATTCTATCAAAAGAGTCCCTGGACTTCAAAATGCAGTCCTTGTAATAAAAATGCTCGAAGTCAATAAGGGTAAGTATTCAAAAATCATATCCTGAAGACACTAATATTCTATTACAAAACATTCCACCCCCACCCCAAAATGATGCTTGTATGTTATAATCTGAAATTGATAAAATGCGATTATTTTTAGAGGTTATTTTAATGCACAAGGGTCACAGACAAAATACTGTGAGGATTGATGGAGAAAATACAACATAAATTAGGTAATGAAAGGTAAATATTGCAGTTATCTTTTATCATTATCCTAAACCATAACATTTTCTGAATGGAAGCCTTGTATTATCAGCAGCCTTCAAGTCTTTCCCTTTTGATCATTTACTTTCCACCTGTGCCCTAGAGAGTTGTAATAATGTAAAGAATGTTAGAATGGCTCTTCTAGCAGAGATATTAATACCTTTTTCTGAAAAAGATACCTGGGAATTACTTGTAGTATAATGAGAACAAAATTGAGAAAGTACCTATATTGCCTTTTGACTTTTTAAGATAATCCCAAAACACAAAAAGAATGAAGTCTAATCATGATTAGCACTTTAAAATATAAACATATCCTGTATTTTTAGAAAATGATCTTCAAGCTTATAATAAAACATGACAATGTGCATTCTTCTGTGTATATGTTAAGATATATTTTAGATATATATTAAGATATATTTAAGGTATGTTTTAAACTTTGCTGCATTAATGCACTTCATCATTTTTTATCACCTAGTGATAAAGTATTATTATCACTGCATGGTGATCAAGTAATATTCCCTTTTGAAATAAAAAAAAATAGAGTGAAAGTATAATATGAGTAAAATAATGGTAGTCTTACAGACTTGTGGAATTATACAAGATACAAATGCTGTGAATAAATGGCACAAATACTACTGGATATCCTGTATTTATTATATAGCTTTTTTATATACACATTGCTGTTAAATAAGTACAACAGCAAGGCAGATATTATCTTTATTTTTTCAGCTGAGAAAATTGAAATTCAGAAGAACTAAGCAACTCATTTAGTTGTACCTAGTACGTTTTGAATTTAGGGTTTAAATCCAAGCCTGTTTGCTCTCAAAAAACGTGTTCATTCTGCTGTACTCCTCTGCAGAAAACCACTCTTCATCTACATCTGTGTAAAAGCCGTGCAGCATTACCTGGGGGTTCTCCATGCCCCAATATACTGATGAACATGTACCATCAGGTGTATAACTACTTAAAATTGGATGAATATTCTCTCTTACTTTGTGCAAAAAGCTAAGAAATCCTGTAATCCTTAACAAGCTTGTGCTAGGCACAGATTGGGGATTTTCTGGTTCATTCAATGAAAGTAGTATTCTAGAGATCTTTTGAAGTTGGAAGACAACTTTCATGAATGGTCCATAAATCCAACCAATTTCCTCTGAATAAGGAGATTACTATAGTGTCAAGAGACATTCAGAACTGTGACAACATAGTTAGCTTCCCTAGATGTGACTATACCTAAGGTATAGACCTGGTATGAGAGTAGATGAAAACATATGCAACAGATACATGTGCAGGATCATATTTGAAGAAATATGGCTTGGTACTTTTATGGTTGTTAAAGATTTCATGTTTTTCATATAAGCAGATGGAACAGATGGAATTGTAACAAAAGTGATATTGATTTGAGGACACCAGAAATGCATTTGTTACTTTCCTGATCTAAACAAGCTGCATTTTTTTTCTCCCTGACTCTGAAGAGTTAGCCTGAATGGTGAAATTGATAACGATAGTAAGGGTAATTATAAAGATATTTGAGTAATCAAGAAAAGAAAGATATTTTTAGAACTTTTAACTTTGGCATACAATCCTACCTAATTGGAAGAAACCAAGCTCAATGCACCAAATTTGGCAAGATGTGTTGTTCATAACCCACGGAAAGCTACTACATTCCAGTTATAATATTAGAACAAGGTAGTTGTTACTATAGAATGCTTATCATTTCTCTTGTTTCCTTCCAACAAAGGAAAATATAACTCCAGGTGGTATACTCAGGTTTCTTTCCTTGCTGGGAACGTAGACTTGATAAATACAGGAAGCATGTCCAGAAGGACACATGTCCAGAAGGACACATGTCCAGTAGGCACACCCAACACAGCTCTTCCCTATTTTGTTTCTCTTGGAAACAAGCTGCTTGCAAAGAGCGCATGATCCTTTCCTTCCAGGCTCTTGCCTAAAGAGTGTTCCTTGCCTTGGTCCCATGTTGTTGACGCCTGATGGTTGAGCCTAACACATTCCGGGCATCCAGTGAATGACCCATACTAAGCTGTCTTCCAGCTTTGCTTCATGAGTACTATAGGTGGTATTTCATTCCCTATACTTTCTGTTTGTTTCATTTCACAATGTTTTCAGAATTCAGTTGATGCAATGATACTTACTGAAGGCTCTCAGCAAAACAAATGGTGTATTTATTTCAAGCACAGGAATACAGAATCATGTGATGATCTGATGGAATACAAACAGAGGCCTCTCCTAATGAGCCCCTCTGCCCCCCCTCAAGCTTTACAGTATATCGTTCAGGTTTTGTCAAAGCTTTATGACTTTTTCCTTAATTTAACCCTAAATACCAGACATAATTCTGTTATTGGGGTCTTTATAATCAGGAAACTACTTTTTGTAATATCGCCACAAATTACACAAGTATAATGGCCCTGTTCAAGTAATATTTAAAACTAAATCTTCTGGCTGTGGGTTTAAATGTCCACCATTTTGACTCTGGCAGTCTGCACGCATCTCTCGAGAGGAAATGTGTTGCAGGTCAAGGGTCTATTTTATAGCTCCCATTTGCCTCTGTGAGTATGGCATTAACTGTCAAAAACTGGATTTTGACCTCCATATTATGAAGCCATGATTTTGTACTGACATTGTAAAAGTCCTAGGATGATGTCACTACGATACCAAAGAAGTGTTGTTTAGAATATCATAAGAGCCAGAGTGTTGCTTTCACATTTAGGAAGGAGTTGTCCAGGAAGTACAGACTCTGGGCAGCGATATTGTCTCCTCCACAATTCTTTGTATGGCATCAAACTCTAGGGAGTATATGTGGAAATAGAAACGGGAAATAGGAGTAAGCAGAGACACCAAAGGGGCTTGGAACAAATTGGCAAGTTGAATTTATTGTTATTCCTTAAATTACCAAATGTACCAGCATTAAATGTACAAATCATTGAGTTCTGACAAATGTTTAGCAGTATATCAACATAACAATCAAGACATGAGGTATTTTCCCCACCCCAGATAGTTAATCATGTCCCATTTGTCAATCCCCACCCCTTTTCAGAAACTACTGTTTGCTATAACTCTAAATCATCCTTGTCTATTCTTCAATTTCATTTGGAATTTGCTTTTTCATTAACGTTTTTTTTTTTGCTGAATATATACATTTTTTAAGATCATCTGTATTGTTACATGCACAGGCAGTTTAATCTTTATTTTATTTTATTTTTTTAAGATTTTATTTATTCAGGGATGCCTGGGTGGCTCAGTTGGTTGAGCGGCTGCCTTCAGCTCGGGTCATGATCCCAGCGTCCTGGGATTGAGTCCCACATCAGGCTCCTTGCTCGGCAGGGAGCCTGCTTCTCCCTCTGCCTCTGCCTGTGCTCGCTCTCTCTCTCCCTCTCTGACAAATAAATAAAATTTAAAAAAAAAGATTTTATTTATTCATTTGACAGAGATTACAAGTAGGCAGAGAGGCAGGCAGAGAGAGAGAAAGGAGGAAGCAGGCTCCCCACTGAGCAGAGAGCCCCATTGTGGGGCTCGATCCCAGGACTCTGAGATCATGACCTGAGCTGAAGGCAGAGGCTTAACCACTGAGCCACCCAGGCACCCCAACCAGGAACTGTATTAATTAGTCCTATTTCTCTATTTTAAATAAGCTTCCCTGAGGTATATTTATATATAGCAAAATTTACTAAGTTTAAGTGTATTATTAGATGAATTTGGGAAAATATGTATGGTTGTGTTACCACCACATACACAACCAAGATAATTTCATTTTTTTCCAAACTCAGTGAAATAAATCTTAGTCCAACATGATATTAAAATGATCCACAAAAACTGATATAATATGGTGATTTTGTAAACTAAACAAAGAATTAGTATTTTTCCTATAACTGATTGGATACCAACTACAGATTTTCCTCAGTTTATGATGGGATTACCTATCAATAAACCCATCACAAATTGAAAATACTGTAAGTCAAAAATATATTTCATACCTAAACTACTGACATCATAGCTTAGCTTAGCCTATCCCAAATGTGCTCAAAATATCTATATTAGCTTAAAGAAGGGCAAAATCATCTAACACAAAGCCTATTTTATTATAAAGTGTTGGATATCTCATGTATTTGACTGAATACTGTACCAAAAGTGAAAAACACAATGGCTGTATGGGTACAGAATGGTTTGAGCGTATCTGCTGTTTCCCTCTGTGATCGTGTGGGAGACTGCGAGCTGGGGCTCACTGCCCAGCATCCTGTGAGAAAATTGTACCACATGTCACTAGCCTAGGAAAAAAAATCCAAATTCAGAATTCAGAGTACACTTCTATTGAATGTGTACCGCTTTAGTACCATCATAAGTTGAAAAAAAAAATCTAAGTTGAACCATTGTAAGTTAGGGACCATCAGTAAAAAAATGACAAAATCTGAATTTTATTTTAACACCATTAATACCTATTTATTTTCACAGTAACCATGACAGTAACCACAGTTACTGTTTACATCCTGGTAGAGAAAAAGGTTTGGAGACTGCCTGGGTGAATAGAAATATAGGGCCTGCATTGCTGAAGGATATGGAAATAGACCATTGTGTTATAATGACTGTGGTTTTATAAGATGGTATCAGAGCTTTATAAATAGTCCTAAGTTCTTAAAAATATTTTTGAAACAGGGCTGGGAATTACTAAACTAATGTATCAGCAGATAGTGAAGACAGAAATAGTGAGTAAGAAATACTAAAAGCCCATACAGTTGAGTTTCTTCAAGGTAGGTTTTTATCAGAATTGTAAAAGTAAGGGTTCTTTGCCTTGACTGAAAGCAGTTTAGTAATTCTGTTACTTGTGCACAGGAGATAGTCTCAAGAAAACTGTCCAGATGTTAAATTGCCACATCCTTCAAGTTAATAAACCTTTAACTTAAGATTGGCCTTTTAATAAACACAAGGACACATAAAGGAAGGGGGGAAAGGAAGGAAAGAGGAAAAGGAGAGAGAAGAGGAGGAGGGTGGAAAGAAGAAAGAAAACCTCTTAAGGTATTTTGCCTAAAGGCCTTTGACATCAGCAGAGCTCCACTCTCTAACTTACTGTTTCCAAACCTAGTTGCACTATTTTTATAGCTTTATTTCTGGACTTACTCAGCAGAAAAGCAGAGATGGCAGGGGATTCGGTTAAGAAAGTTACTCTCCAGGGCATATCTGCCAGTATTTTCTTTTCTCAATACATCTTATTTAACCTATACCAGCAGTAAGAATCGAAGCCCTATTTAGCAAAATGGAGATTCTTTCAATACGTTTCTTGGCTGCAGTATTCACTGCAACACCAGAAAAGGGACCTAGTAACTATACAGCGGTAATGCGAGGAGCCTAACTTCTTTCTTCCCAACTTACTGGTAAAAGGAATGAAAAGCACAGGTGAAACTAGAACTCAGATATCTTTAATAACATTAATTCTGGATTCCCAAACCTTGCAATAGTCAGAGATCAATAAAGAGGAAAGAGTAGGGGGGAAAATGTGTATATAGTATTTCCTAACAAAGAAGACTGATAAAACATGAGTTGAATATACATATGAACTATTGGTCACACATGGTTCATCAGATCTACCTGGTAATTGTAGTGACCATGTATGTATTTAGTGGCTTAATTCAGAGGAAAACAAAACAAAACAAAAATCCTCTCAGGACAGGAGGTAGTTTCATAACTTAGAGTAAGTTAGGCTCCTACCCTCCCACAGAAACTGAAAGATGCTGACATTTCAGAGCTGTCCACCCCCATCCTTGAGAAAGACTTCTCTGGGTCTTAAAGCAGACAAAAGACCTATGTAGTTTTCCAAAGAATATATATATATTTTTTTTTTCTGAAAGGAGAATGTACTTACAATTATACATTTTCTAAAATGAATGTACTTAGAAAAAGAGAGAAGTCTTATTTTTGATTAGGAAGGAGAATTAAGTCTATTTTTAAATTTTTATTTACCCTTACACCTTTCAGCTATTTATTAATTCATAAAGTATTTGGCAGATGTGCCCTATTATATTATTGCTTAGAACTACCAACTCATCAATTTCACTCTTGCGACTTATTTAAGAAATATCACAAAAATATTTTAAAAAAATAAAACACCATAGCAGAGTAGGGGACAGATGTCTCAGGCCAAAGTTATCTGAAGTAATTAAGTGAAATTAAGCATGAAGTTATTTTTCACAGCTACAGCTCATAAGTTGTTCAGAATTTCAGGTAAAACAAAATTTTAGTTTCACAGCAAGTCAAGTATTTCACAGGGATAGAAGAAAACCCCAGAAGCAAATATACTTATGGGTTCTTATAGACACTAGACTATATGGCACTATGAATAATCAAATATCAATATGAACCATATTCATTTTGTCTAACCAACAGAAGTCACCCCTAATTCTGTTAGAATAGAAGCCAGGAAAATACTAGAAGTGTCTTCTAAATCATGATATAAAAATAAATAACATTATAATTCTAGACTTATTTGAATCTATATTTAAATTTGTGTAAATGCCTAGCTAAAATTTTAAACAATGAAAAATTGGTTTTTATACAAACAGCGTAAGACTCTTCTGTGTAACAGTGGTTCTTTTTTTTTATGTTATCTAGATTTTACCACATTTTTAAAAATTTCTTTTCAGCATAACAGTATTCATTGTTTTTGCACCACACCCAGTGCTCCATGCAATGCATGCCCTCCATAACACCCACGACCTGGCTCCCCCAACCTCTCACTCCCCACCCCTTCAAAACCCTCAGGTTGTTTTTCAGAGTCCATAGTCTCTCATGGTTCATCTCCCCCTCCAATTTCCCTCAACTCCACTCTCTCCATCTCCCCATGTCTCCGTGTTATTTGTTATGCTCCGCAAATAAGTGAAACCATATGATAATTGACTCTCTCTGCTTGACTTATTTCACTCAGCATAATCTCTTCCAGTCCCGTCCATGTTGCTACAAAAGTCGGGTATTCATCCTTTCTGATGGAGGCATAATACTCCATAGTGTATGTGTAACAGTGGTTCTTTGTTGTTGTTGTTGTTGTACTCACAGATACAGTTTATTATAGGGATTAAGATCAGTCAAAGGAAGAGATGCCTAGAGTAGATTCTAGGAGTGTCCCAAAATGAAGCTTCCATTGTTACGTTTTTGGCAATTGTGTTCTTTTTGCAGTGATGTATGACTGTATATGGATGGAGTACTGCCAACCAAAGAAGCTCAACTAAAGAAGCTCCATTACATAGGCATGACAGATGGATTAATTGCTCACATGGTTGATCTCAGTCTCTAGTTTAAAGCCCCACCAGGTGTGGTCTATAACTCCCACCCTAAATCACCACATGGTTGGTGTGGGTCAAAGCCCCCATTTTAACTCATATTGTTGTTATTTGGCTAGCCCAAGGCTCCCCAAGCAAGCCCAGATGCTGTATTTCCCAGTAGACCAAGACAAAGGCCAGACCTCTTTTTGAGCAAGATTTTTTTTTTTTTAAGATTGTATTTATTTATTTATTTGACAGACAGAGATCACAAGTATGGAGAGAGGCAGGCAGTGGGTGGGGGAGTAGGCTCCCTGCTGAGAAGAGTAACAGTGGTTCTTAACCAGAGATAATTCCTCACTCCCCAGGAGGGTATTTGGCCATTCCTGGAGCATTTTGCCTCTTGCCACTAGAGGGGGTGCCATCAGAATCTAGTGGGTAGAGGCCAAGGATGCCGCCCCAAATCCTGAATGCTAAATGACCAAGACAGCCCCCACAGGAAAGACTGATCCAGATCAAATGCCAGTAGCGCCTGGATTAAGAAACTTGCTGTGTTCTAGTTAATTTTGTGACAGTAATTAGTACAATTCAACTTTTCTCCCACACTGAGATGTCTGATATGGGTACTGATCTGTAGATCCTAGGTCGAAACGAAGGTTGATATGGTTTTGCAATGAAACATAGAAATTATAAAGTATGAATAGATGATTATTCTAACCTGTGAGAAACTTAACAATTTTCTTGCATTATTGAATAACCTGACATAAAATACCTGAAGCTGACAAGATGATAAAGCAACATCTGCAGTACAGAGGTAAAAGCTATCCCTAAAGCCTTCCGTCTTGACAGTTTATTGTGAAATGATTTAGTATCGCGAAAAGAAAAACATATCAACAAAGTGTAGGGCTTATCCCCAGTTTAGCAGACTAAATCTGACAAGGACAGTGTTTCATGTTTCTAACCAAACAACATGCACAAATTAAATCACAGTAACATTTCCTCTGGTACTTGGAAATAATAGAAAATGGCAATCTTTGGCAACAGAAAGTTAAATACTTTAATGACCTAAAACTTAAAACACATGTTTAAAAAAAAAGTTTGAATGTGAATCCTTCCTTAAAGCATTATTTGGGAGAAGGTTAAGCTGTATTTTATACCATAAAGATTTATGTCATAAGAGAACAGATATTTCTTACCAATATATGTATTTACCAAAATCTTTTCCTTAATAAAGGAGAGACAAACTGATTTTAAGAGTCAATAAGATATTTGTTTCATTTTCCCAAATTAATATACAAAATTCATCACCAGAAACAAAATGGGATTATATAGAGATGATTCCCTAATTATGATGTTTTGACTTAGGATTTTTTGGTTTCACAGTGGTGTGAGAGAGATACCCATTCAGTAGCGATGTACCTTGAATTTTGATCTTTTCCTTGGGCTTGCCCAATGGGACACAACCCTCTCTCGTGATGCTGGGCCTTGGCAGTGAGAGGTAGCTCCCAGTCAGCCACACCATCATGAGGGTGAACAACCCTTACACTGACAACCATTCTCTACTCATCCAACAATTTTTCGCTTTCAGTACAGTATTCAATGAATGACATGAGATGTTCAACACTTTGTTATAAAATTGTCTTTGTGTTAGTTGATTTTGTCCAATTGTAGGCTAATGTCCGTGTTAGCACATTTAAGTTAGGTTTGGCTAAGCTAGAGTGTTTGGTAGGTTAGGTATATTAAATGCAGTTTTTTAAAAATTTTTAAAATTTATTTATTTGACAGACAGAGATCACAAGTATGCAGAGAGAGAGAGGAGGAAGCAGGCTCCCTGCTGAGCAGAGAGCCCAATGCGGGGCTCGATCCCGGGACCCTGGTATCATAACCTGAGCTGAAGGCAGAAGCTTTAACCCACTGAGCCACCCAGGAGACACTAAATGCATTTTTGATTTAATAGTATTTTCAACTTAAAAGGGGTATGTCAGGATACAACACCATCATAAGTCGAGGAAGACCTGTACCTTGTTATTTCACAATTAAAAAGCTATATATCCATGGTTTGAGCGGTAAAGTTATGGATTTCAGATCACACTAACTACCTTATAGTCATCTATGGAGGATACTTAAAATTCTCAACTACTTATATAACATTCTTCACTTCTGTTTAAAACTTATAATTTTATCAAAGTAGGTGAGACTATTCATAAAATTACTTTAGACAAGGACCTGAAATTCCCTTTGGTGTGATTACATTGTTTCAAAATCCATTACTTCTCCAACACCATCTCTGAAACAATTTTCCTATGATTGTATTGTATCAAAAGCTCTATCTCTCATTCACCAAATAATGGACTTTTTTTTACTATCTTAGCATCAGACAGAAGAAGCAACCTCACTTTGATTATTCTTGAACAAAGTCTAAACAGTCTACTTTCCTTTCAAATTTTTCTTTGTATTTGCCATTTCTAGGATTCAGAGCTATTTGCAAACCACTTAAAGTCCTATTCTGAATAAATAAATAGAAATTCTCATTATAAGGGAGACTTCCAATTCATAATAGATGAAACAAAAAAAATCCTTTGATATATAGTTCAAGTTTTTATGCCTACTATATTCAGAATTTAAAAAAAAAATCTGAGACCGAAAAGGGGAAGGTTGATTTTAAAAAAGAAGAAAAGGAAAATGTCTAAGGACTTCCCCAACAATAACTAGGGAAAAATATTTTCTTGGTATCTCTAAGCTAAAAAACACATTAAAGGAAATTTAAGCTAACTCTCCCATGTCTTTCTCTAAAACATAATTTCAAAAGCAAAATTTAAAGACTTGTAATTTTGTCAAAATAAGTGCAAACTTTGAATTAGAGTAAGGTACTTTGGAAATAATATTAAATATCATTACAATTAATACATATGTATGTATCCTTTCTTTCCTTTTTGTTCTCTGCTTTCATTTCCTACCTTATTTCTTTCACCAAATGAAAAGACTTACAAATGGTTTTTGCTTAATGATATTGATACTATGTATCCGTATTAGTGTTCTATTACTGGATAGCAAATTACCAAAATATTGGTGGGTTACAACCCCATTTATTATCTCTGGATTTCTAGGAGTAAGGACTCTGGCCATGATTTATCTGGGTTCTCTGCTCAAAGTGTCTCACAAAGATGTTAGCTAGAGCTGTGTTAACTGAAGACTCAACTAGGGGAGGATCTGATTTAAGCTCACTCATGGTGATTACACATACTCCTTTTTTTCTGGGTTGGTGTTCATTCTAAGGGCCTGTTTCTTCTTAGCTTTTGTTCAGAGGCCACTCTTAGTCCCTTGCTTCCCAATGGTCAGTTCACAATATAACAATTTATTTCATCAAAACCAGCAAGAAAGAGACTCTGCCAGAAAAGACAAGTTATGATATTCTGTAATGCAATCATGAGAGTGACATTCCATCCTTACTGTATTCTGATGGTCACAGGTTCTGGCCATATGCAAGAGGAGGGGATTACAGAAGGGCATGAATAGCAGGGGAAGGTAAGGTAGTAACACTAAGAGTCTGTTCTACACAATAGCTAAAATATGTTAAAAATTTAAGATTTCAAAAATTTCTAGTTTTCCTCAATTATTCTTTTTCTTGGTGGTAATAGAGCTAATGAATATTGTCTGGGATTATAACTCTCAGGAGTAAATGCTACTGATTTTTACCTCCTCCAAAGCTAATCAGTTTGGTGGCCAATGGTATAACAGCAAATTATATGTACTTCTTTCTTCCCACATTCTGGAACTTGAATGTGTTAGAAAATTATCTTATGGGAAGGTTTCAAAATATCCATTTGATTTCATCAGTGGCTATAACTACTTTGGTATCACTGGAAAAAAATGAACTCAGAGGGATATGTTAGGAATGTTTTATATTTTTCTTAAAATTTTTCTTATTTTTCTTCATCCTTTATATATGTTGGAATTTTCTGAACAGTTCTTTATAAGAAAAAAGATATCCATATAAAAAAGAAACTATGAAAAAGAAAAGAAAGAAAAGGAAGGAGGGAATGAAGAAAGGATGGGAGGAAGGAAGGAAGGAAGGAAAGGAGGAAAAACACTATCAGTATAAGGCTTATATGAAATAGGAAAAAACACAGAGGCTTGTCCTGAACGTTCATAGATTTTTATATTATTAAAGAAAATATAGTAGTTTTAATAAATGGAAGTGATATAATAGCCTAAAATAAAATAAACTTATGTATATCTTTTTAAAGAGTTCTCCAGCATTTACCTTTATTCTTTTACCCTTTAGCACCAAAATAAATTTTCTTGATCTCTGATTTAATCTCTATTATTTCCAAAAAGGAGCATACACACACACACACACACACACACACACACACACACATTAAGAACAAATTAAGTAGTAAAAAAGCCATAGAGAATTACTTAGCTCTCTCCTTTTCTCCACCACTGTGGTGTGTGAGGTTGGCTGTTCCTCACCATGACTCTTCACAAGACTTTCAAGTTGAAGTGATTCCTGGCCAAAAAACAAAAGCAGAATCATCCCATCCCCCACTGGGGATGATCAGATGAAAACTGGTACTAAAACTGGATTCGGGCACTAAGCGTTATACGCAATGAGTTACTGAACACTATATCTGAACTAATGATGTACTATGTGTTGGCTAATTGAATTTAAATTAAAAAAAGCAGACACAACTCTAAGAGGAGGCATTGGAGAAGAACCAGGCTGGGTCTAAAAGGGATCACACATGAGGTGGCACGCATTTATGCTATGTGAGGATCAGGTGCTTGTCTCCTGTCATTCTGTGAACATCACTACTATCTGAACAATAGACATTTTTATCGGGGAAATGATTTTGCTGTTACTATACTTCTGCACCAGTAGGTTGGTTCAGTAACAAATATGTGAGACCCTTTGAAAAGAAAAATAATTCCTTAGTATAGCATTATAATGAACATAATATCCCAGAGTAGAGATTCAAGCTCTGGCCAATGAGCACAGCTGGAACTTCCTACAGCACACTGCACTGCCCCTACCATCCACTTGTTACCTTTTATGAGTAATGAAACAAGCAAGCAGAGCTTTCCTTGGTCCTTAGCTGTGAGTGTGCATGTCTGGTGACTCAAATTCTTTGCCACTCTGGCATATCCAGGATGACCCAAAAAGCATTAGAAGTATTGATTTTGGAGTTACAAATAAATGTTAGTAGTAGGCAAAATAGCAAATATAATTAGGTAAATTAGCAAATACAGAATCTTTGAATAATGAGGGAAGATGTCTATCAATTAGTGTAATACTTGTAAAATTCTTCTCCCACACTAATACATGCAAAAGTCACACTTTTGTTCATCTCTGCCAGTGACTCCCTGTGGTAATGACTTATAAGACTCCCTAGAAGTTTAGATTTCTTTGGATGAGGATAGAAAGAAAAATAGTAGAGCTTCACTTAGTTTAAAAAAAAAATCACATTTAAATTAGCCATAAAATAAACTTGTGAAGAGAAATAATTTGAGTGTGTTCTCAAAACGGCAAACAAACAAACAAAAATTATACACCTACATAATTTTCTAGTTCTTAAAGGGGATAAGAGACAAAACCAAATTCTTTTTATTATGACATAGGCTTTTTGATACATTTAAAATTAATCAAGCTTCTGGCATTATTCAAAATGACTTCTATTTTCAGGCTTATTACAATTTTTAATTTATTTCTCCCCATCATCATGCTTAATGCTTCCTTAATTAAATTGTTTTGTATATCCATCTAAATGATGTTCTTTGGTTCACTATTTCATGCACTATGTGTACCAACTTGATAATGAAGTAAAACAATCCAAGACTTTTTGGATTTTTTAAAAAAAATTTAACCCACTAACTCTGAATTTAAATATATAATTATGAAACTATTTCATTTTAATGGTCATTTCTCTCAAATATAAGAGTAATATATTCTGCCATTTACCATATATTTAGATACTAGTTTTTCATTAGAATATAATTATTATTAAATGAATATTTGAACACTATTCTTAATTCCATGTAATATATAAAAAAGGACTCCATCCCCTGCCATTATCATCGCCCCCTCCCCAAAACAATCATAACCACAAGAATAATAATTCCTAGAGTTTATCTGGAAGCTGTAGAAACCTAACATACTATTTATCTCTGTATGGCAAGAATAGCACACTAATAGAATTTTACTTCACTCTCCTACTAACTTTTAGCAAAACACCACTTTCTCTGAACCCGATTTATTTATACAATTAAAAGAATAATAACTATGGTAGATATATTATATGGCTATGGTCAAGATCAGATAAAATAGTTTAAAGTTATTTTAAATTGCAAAACAAATATTAAAAAATATAAAACATACTGTTTCATCTGATATATATCTTTTTAATTTGAGTATGGTTGGCACCAAGTATTAAATTTTTTTCAGATTTACAACTTAGTGATTTGACAAGTTTGTATATTACACTACATCCATCACAAATATACCTACCATTTGTCCCATTGCATTGCTAGTACAGTATCTTTGACTGTATTTCTCACACTGTATCTTTTCTTCCCATGACTTAATCATTCCCTAACTGAAAGCCTGTATACCCCTCTTTCCTTCACCCATTTTGCCTAACCCCCCAACCGTGTCCCTTCTGGAAACCACCAGTTCTCTAAATATGGGTGTTATTCTGTTTTTTGTTTCTTTGTTTGTTTGCTTATTCCACTTTTGAGTGGAATCATAGTATTTGTCTTTCTCAGTCTCATTTATTTCATTATACCCTCTAGGTCCATCCATGTTGTTGCAAAAGGCAACAAATCTGATCATCTTTATGGATGCATAATATTCCATTGTGTGTGTCTCTATGCACACACACACATCTTCATCTATCAATGGACACTTAAGTTGTTTCCATATCTTGACTATTGTAAATAATGTTATAATAAAAATAGGATGTATATGTCTTTTTCAGTTAGTATTTTTCTTTTTTTCTTTTTTTTTAAAGATTTTATTTGATAGACAGAGATCACAAGTAGGCAGAGAGGCAGGCAGAGAAAGAGAGGTGGAAGCAGGCTCCCCGCTGAGCAGAGAGCCTGATGCAAGGCTCAATCCCAGGACCCTGGGATCATGACCTGAGCCAAAGGCAGAGGCTTTAACCCACTGAGCCACCCAGGTGCCCTAGTATTTTTATTTTCTTTGGGTAAATATTCTGTAGTGGAATTACTGGATCCAGTAGTATTTTAATTTTTGATTTTTTGAGGAGCCTCCCTATTGTTTTCCACAGTGGTTGCACCAATTCATATTCCCACCAACAGTGCACAAGGGTTGCTTTTCTTCTAATGCTTCACCAGCACTTATTTCTTTTCATTTTAGTGTTAGCTATTCTAGCAGGTGTGAGGTGATATCGCATTGTGGTTTTGATTTGCATTTCCCTGATAATTAGTGATGTTGAGCATCTTTTTATGTTTGTTGGCCACCTGCATGTCTTCTTTGGAAAAATGTCTACTCAGGTCCTTTGCCTATTTTTATTTTATTTTTATTTATTTATTTATTTTTTATTTGACAGACAGAGATTACAAGTAGGCAAGGGAGGCAGGCAGGGAGAGAGAGGAGGAAGCAGGCTCTCTGCGGAGCAGAGAGCCCGATGTGCGGCTCCATCCCAGGACTCTGGGATCACGACCTGAGCCGAAAGCAGAGGCTTTAACCCACTGAGCCACCCAGGTGCCCCCCTTTGCCTATTTTTAATCAGATTGGTATGTTTTGGTGTTGAGTTGTAAAAGTTTTTTAATATATTTTGATTATTAACTCATTATCAAATATATTATTTGCAAATATCTTCTCCCATTCAGTAGGGTGTATTTTTGTTTTGTTGATGGTTTCCATTGCTGTGCAAATGCTTTTTATTTTGATGTAGTCCCAATAGTTTATTTTTGCTTTTGTTTCCCATGTCATAGAACGTATATCTAGAAAAACAGCTTTACATTCAATGTCAGAGAAATTACTGTTGGTGTTCTCAGAATTTTATGGTTTCAGGTCTCAAATGAATTTCGAGTTTGTTTTTGTGTATGCTGTAAAAGTGGTCCAGTTTCATTCTTTTACATGTTAACTGTCCAGTTTTCCAGCACCATTTATTGAAAAGACCATGTTTTCCCATTGCATACACTTGCCTCCTTTGTCTTAGATTAATGGACCATGTAATTGTATGTTAATTTCTGGGGTCTCTATTCTGTTCCACTGATGTGTCTGTTTTTGTGCCAGTTATATACTATTTTGACTATTATAGCTTTGTCTATATCTGGGCTTGTTCTATATCTGGGCTATTTCTTCAGCTTTGTTCTTTCTCAGGATTGCTTTGGCTATTCAAGGTCTGTGGTTCCATACAAACTTTAGGATTATTTCTTCTAGTTCTGTAAAAAAATGCTCATGATATTTTGAAAGGGACTGCATTGAATCTGTTTTGAGCATTGAAATGCTTTTGGGTGATATGGACATTTTACCAAAACTAAGTCTTGAATCCATGAGTATGGGATATCTTACCATTTTTTTGTGTGTCATCTTTAATTTCTTTCATCAGTGTTTCATAGTTTTCAGTAATGTTTTTACAAAGACAGATTTACTTAAGAAGTGAACAAAAACACAGTATAAAGTTAATAAACCTGATTGCATTTTAAATTTGTGTTTAAGTGTCTGCTCCTCCATTGAAAATTAATTTTGTTAGGTTATTGTTGCTCTTATTGATGTTTCCTTTTTCTATACCTAGCATTGTGCATGGGCCAGAGCAATTTCTCAAAATATATTCATTATGTAAATGAGGATAAACATTGTCTTCCCAACCAAATTATTATAGGCAAAAATAAATTCCATATATACATATATATGTAAACGTTTTATAGTTTATAAAATTTTCTCGTATTTTTTAGTTATTGTTTCTAAAATTTAGGATTTGTCCTCCTATATGTATGAGCAATAATCCTATCCATACAGAGTTGTCATTACTCTCCAATTAGTTGAATCTTTGGATTTTTCCACTTATGATTATATTTTGACAAAATATATTGATAAGGACCTTTGAAGTAGCTGTCCTTAAGTATAGTTGCGATCCTTAGGTAAAAAACTATGAACCTAACAGTCACACAAAAACATGGTACAGAGACTGATACTTAAACATTGGGGAAAATGAAAGATAAGGACAGTAAACCAAACTTTAACAACTCTTAATGATCTAAATAAAAGATTTTTGTTTTCCAGTTATATTCACATGAAAAGGGGTACAATTTACCCTGAAAAGCTAGTCACTTAAACACTTCTGTTATGTAATAATATGTTGGATTCAATAATGTTAAATACTAAATCCTACCTTGTTTCTTTTACATTTAACATAGGGACAAAGTTAGACAGTTTTGCATAAGTAGTGATTCAGACATCACTTAGAATGTTCTAAATTGGTGACTAACAGACTACATCACAAGTTGTAGATTTCAAATGTGGAATTTGTGAATAGAAGATAATTTACTCGATCTCTTTTCTCTTTTTCTACATCAGCAGGCTTTGGGAGGCTCTCTGCCTATTATGTCTCATTATGTCTAGCTGTACATACATCCCCAGAGGATCACCTTCTTCAAATGAAGTCAAAACAGCTAAAAAGCAACCAAAATTCAAAATCTTATAAATCACATGAAACATAATTACCTGTGTTTTCTGTTGTTAGGTAAAGGATCCTGGTGTATCCAAGGTTTTGTTTGGTTTCATGCAACTGAATGTCAACAAACTTATCCATGACATAAATTGAGGAAAAAAAATCTGAGAAAACTGTATTTAGTCTTATGTTTCCTACTTGTAAGGAAGGGTATTGAGTTTTTCACCTATTTTTATTGTTTAATACCCTTCTGCTCTTCCCTTCCATCCTTCAAACAAAATGGGGAGAAGTCTCTCATTTACATACATTCCTTCACTGATTATTTATACATAAATTATCATTCAATTTTGTCAAGAACACACATAGTATTTAGCTCTATTTCAGTAACAAAATGATTTAAGAATAAATTTCAAATATTAACAAATGAGCAAAAAGTGACTTGGGGGAAATAAAGTATACAAAAATTCAAGAACTATACATAACCTACTATTTAATAACATTGTCTTAATAAGAATAAACAGGTTAAGGAACTGGATAATATACCTCAGGGTCTTTTTACTTTGGAGTTGTTATTAATCTATTTCATGGAATTGACTCAGTGACTGGTAGCATATCTAATTGAGACACCATGGTTTATGTATATTGGGATAATAAAAATACTAATTTTTGAAGTCATGTATGGTAGACTGATTAATGGATGCCTAAATATGTTCCTGTCCAAGCTTCTGATATTTGTGAATGTATTACCTTACATGATAAAATGAACTTTGTAGTAGGATTGAGTATTTTCTTTTGTCCCTGATTAAGCACTTTTATTCTTGAAGCTTTTGTCCTGCTACAGCAGCATTTCCAGGAAAGGAGTTTTATTTTTTCTTTTTTAAATTCAATTAATTAACATATAGTGTATTACTAGTTTCAGAGGTAGAGTTCAGTAATTCATCAGTCTTATATAATACCCAGTGCTCATTACATCATGTGCCTTTGTTTCTCTTGACTTTGGAGACATGTCTAGCAAGAAGTTGTTGTGACCGAGGTAATAGAGGTTGCTGCCTGTGTTCTCCTCCAGGTTTCTGATGGATTCCTGGACTTAGAACACTACATAATACTCATGAAAGAAATTGAGGAAGACCCAAAGAAATGGAAAAACATTCCATGCTCATGGATTGGAAGAACAAATATTGTTAAAATGTCTATGCTACCTAGAACAATCTACATATTCAATGCAATCCATGTCAAAATACCATCAAGTTTTTTCACAGAGCTGGAACAAATAATCTTAAAATTTGTAGGGAACCAGAAGAGACCCCAAGTAGCCAAAGGAATATGAAAAAGAAAACCAGAGTTGGTGGCATCACGATTCTGGATGTCAAACTCTATTTCAAAACTATGTTCATCAAGACAGTATGGTGCTGGCATAAACATAGACACATAGATCAATGGAACAGAATAGAGAACCCAGACAAGGACCCACAAATGTATGGTCAACTAATCTTTCACAAACCAGGAAAGAATATCTGGTGGAAAAAAGACAGTCTCTTTAACAAATGGTGTTGGGAAAATAGGACAGCAACATGCCAAAGAATGAAACTGGACCACTTTCTTACACCATACATAAAAATAGACTCAAAATGGATGAAAGATCAACTATTTTTTGACTTGGGGAAATTACAGTATATTATCTGGGTGGACCTGATGTAATCACAAGGACCCTTAATAAGAGAAAGGTCATAGTGAGGACAACATAACGTGATGATGGAAGGTTTTGGAGGAGTGTGGTCACAAAGCCAAGGAAGGTCTGCCCCCTCTTGAGCCTGGAGCCAGCAGGGAAAAGCTTCTTTCCTGGGAACCTCATAAGCAACCATCCCTTCCAACACCTTAATCTTAACCCCAAGACTAATTTCAGACTTCTGACATCCAGAACTATCAGGGAAGAAATATGTGTTACATCACTAAGTATGTGATAATCTGTGGTAGCACCAACAGGAAGAAGTGATTTGATTTGTGACTGATGAGGATGAGAATGAAAGGGCAGTTAGTCTGCTCTTTGCTACATTGTTACAGGGGTCTGAAAAGACAACTAAATATAATAAATCCAGTGTATCTAGTCAGAAGGCAAGTGATTCTATCACAATCTAGGTATTGCTCTAAGACCTAATTATGATACAGTGCAGGGACATATGTGAAAATCAGTTATATTGGTAATAGCCGTCTTCTGAAAATTAACTTCTGTGACAAGTCAATGAGGGAGCCTCAAGATCTACAGTAAAGCAAGGAAATACTCGGGAAATTCTCCTAGATTCAACAAGCAATATGCCTGTTAAGAATACATAATACATTTTCAAATCAAATTAAGTCAAGAACTCTGGTTATTTTGCCATAAATACCTCCTGTGCCCTTTAGTGAACTCTGTTATCTTCAAACATCAATGACTGCTTATGTATTGATGTAAAATGCAATGACTTAATAAGTAAATTATAACTTGGCAGTGTTCTCAACTTTGATTTTTCTTTTCTTTTACAGTAGGTAGAGCAGCACAGTATGGTGCTTAGTTTCCAAAGGCCATTAAAGATCCTACATACATACAATAAAATTAGCTCTGAAAAGACAGAGAATAGATACACAGAATCAATATTGATACTTTTGAAAGGATCCAAGGGAACTGGTAGGGCCCAAACTAAGAGTGTAATATGTAATAAAGGGATGAGAAGGGTTGAACGATTTGTAGAAGTTAGAAAGAATAAGATGAGGGATGTATCTGTTTTTGCACATTAGTATCTATTTTGTTTCAAAAGTGTTTCATACAAGTTATATATATTGCTTTCATTAAGTCATTATCATTGCTTTACAATATGATACTTTAAAAAACAAATTGCTTATTTGGAGACATAATTAAAATAGGTAAAAATAAAAATCACTCAGAATATTGCTGAGATTATTCATGCAGTTGTGACACACTGGTATAGCTGAAAATATTCTAAAATCAAATCAAATCACTTAGTTATGCTTATTTGGTATATATGTGTTTATGTGGTTTGTGTGTGTGTGTGTGTGTGTATGTGTATGGAGTGGATGTATGCACACTCGTTCCTTTGTGTCTCTAAACTAGCTTGACAACTTTTCATATTTTTTGCAACTTAATAAGTTTTGATGTAAAGTAAAGGTGATCTGATTTTGCTTTCTTAATTATATAATTCATATCTGAGCATAATATTGAAGTAGACAAACTATTCATTCTCACATGTCACCATTATAAATATTACTGCATTTTATAAAATGATTACTTTGCCCAAGTTCCCCTTAGAATTTTATAATATTTACTATTTGTAGTGAAGAAGGAAGTTGGCTTAGACCTCATTCCTTGTATCTTTGAAGAGTCATAATTACCCTAATTATCTGCTCCAGTGCGATGTTAAAATGCTTTAACATTCCACTTTACTTCCAGAGGAATGTACTTAGTTTCTTAGAAGTTGCCATCTGTTTGTATTTGAATACTCACTGTAGGTTAAAAATCCACTTCTGTGTTCAGTGGTATCAACATCATCCATCATGGATTTCCTATTTCAGGGGCAGATACTCTGCAAATGACAGTAGGAGGTATAAAAGCAAGATTCAATTTGTACCATCTC
>PISX010016093.1:32979-47598 GCA_004024625.1 Mellivora capensis
GCCCCTTCAAAACCCTCAGGTTATTTTTCAGAGTCCATAGTCTCTCATGGTTCATCTCCCCCCCAATTTCCCTCAACTCCCTTCTCCTCTCCATCTCCCCATGTCCTCCGTGTTATTTGTTATGCTCCGCAAATAAGTGAAACCATATGATAATTGACTCTCTCTGCTTGACTTATTTCACTCAGCATAATCTCTTCCATCAACACTGCATCTTAATAGAATGCAAAATTTAGAGTAAGCATATAAAATTTAACTTTAAAGTAAGTTTATGAAACACAATGGTGTCTTTAAGTAGTAATTTTGAATAAAATGAATGTATTCTTTCTTTCCAAAGGAAAACAGATTTAACCATATGTGTATGCAATCAGCAGTGATGCCAATACAAAATGTACTTTTTGGACTGGACTGGACTTCCAGAATATCTAAAATAGCAAGTTTTAATTTGGGTCTCAGGAGGCGAAAATTACTAGATGAAGCAGAAACTAAAAATAGGCAGATCTTCTAAAATTGATACTAAAAGTTTTAGAATATGAGTGGAATCAAAGAGTATTTGTCCTTTTGTGACTGGTATATTTAACTTAGGATAATGTCCTCCTGTCATCCATGTTGTAACCTGTGATAGAATCTCCTCCTTTTTAAAGGCTATATAATTTTCTCTTATGTGCATATACCACATTTTCTTTATTCATTAATTTGTTGAAGGATATTTGGGTTGCTTCTGTCACTCGGATATTGGGAAAAATGCTGTGATAAACATTAAGTATGCGAATATCTTTTCAAGATTTTGCTTTGAGTACTTTGAGATATATACCCAGAAAGGAGATTCCGGGATCATACAGCAAATCATTTTTAATTTTCTGAGGATTCTTCATACTATTGTCGATACTGGCTACACCTCTTCACATTCCCACCTAGAGGGCACGCAGGTTTCGATTTCCTGCATCCTCATCAATTTATTCTTTTCTGTGTTTTTGAGAGTGGTCATCCTTATGGGTGTGAGATGGTATCTCATTGTGGTTTTGATTTGCGTTTCCCCAAAGATTAAGGATGTTGGATATCTTTACGTGTGGTTATTATACATTTTTATACCTTCTTTGGTGAAACCTCTATTCAAGTTCTTTACTATTTATTTATTTATATTATTACTTTATTATTATTATTATTTTAAAAGATTTTATTTATTTATTTGACAGAGATCACATGTAGGCAGAGAGTCAGGCAAAGAGAGCAGGGAAGCAGGCTCCCTGCTGAGCAGAGAGCCTGATGTGGGGCTCGATCCCAGCACCCTGGGATCATGACCTGAGCTGAAGGCAGAGGCTTTAACCCACTGAGCCACCCGTGCACCTATTATTACTTTTTTGTTTCAAGTTTTTACTTAAATTCTAGTTAACATAACTAGAATTGAATTTAGTGATTCATCACTACATATAATGCCCAGAGCTCATCACAATAATATACCCATTAATATACCCTTAATATACTCATCACTCATTTAGCTCATCCCTACCTCACCTCCCTCCAGCTACCCTCAGTTTATTCTCTAAAGTTAAAAGTCTCTTATGGTTTGCTCCCTCTCCTTTTTTACCCCCTTCCCCTATGTTCTTCTGCTTCTTAAACTCCACATAAGATTGATCATACGGTATTTTTCTTTCTCTGTTTTACTTAGCAGAATACACTCTAACTCCATCCCTGTCACTGTAAATGGCAATTTTTCATTCTTTTTGAGGGCTGGGTAATATTCTATTATATACCTATCTATTTGCCTGCCTACCTACCTACCTATGTCTCACATCTTCTTAATAAAAGAAAGGATAAAAACCATATGATCCCCTCAATAGATGCAGAAACAGCATTTGACAAAATATAGCATCCATTCTTAATAAGTAGGGGTAGAGGGAGTTTTGGGATAGGATCATACCTCTCATGAACACCTCATTATAGGTCTGTAGTTTAGAGTGATATAATCAAGAGGAAAGGGATAACAAAAAAAATGGGTGGATTCATAATTAGTGTCTCTGGCTAGGAAGTATGTTATCTAAAAACTTTAATAGAATGCCAGTACTTGTTGGCTACACTTTTAAATTTTATTCAGAATTTGATCCCTTCTTGCCAGCCTTATTACAACATCCTCACCAAGATGTGTGTGTGTGTCTTTTGGATTATTACAGTAGCTCTTAACTAGCCCATTTCTTTCTCACTGTCTCCAGATCATTTACCCCTAGCCATTCATAAAAATGGATCCAGTGTTCCTGTTAAAATAAAGTGAGATCATATCACTATTCTAATGAACAATATTCATTGGTTCCCTAGTACACTCAAAAGTAAAGGCCAATGTCTTCAGGAAGGTTTATAGAGCTATATATGAATCTTTACCTTTTGGCTTTACTCTTTTTCTTCTCAGCTCCAACATTAATGGCCCCCATGTGGTACATGGAACTCCATCGGTCATGCTCCTGATTTAAATGTTCAGAGTCGCAGTTCGCTTGCTTTTAATCTACATCCACTAACTCTTTCATTTCCTTTAAGTATTTATTTAAAAAAAAACAACAACTCCTTAGTGTGTTTTTTTCCCCTGCTACTCTTTCCAAAACTCCAACAAATATTCAGCATTTCCTAAGCCTTTCATCACACACAAAAATAAGTTTTTTCTTCTTTGTGACTTGTCCCTATGCAATATATTTTAATTATTTATTATGTGTGCATATACATCCTATTAGAAAATAAACTCCATGAGAACAAGATTCTCTGTGTTGTTTTGTTCTCCACTGCATCCCCAGCAATTAAAATTTCTTGGCCCCTAGTAGGAGCTCAATAAATAATTATTAAGTGATTTCAAGCTATAAGATCTATTCTTTTAAGGAGCTAATAGAATTGTTTTCTGTAATGCTTAGAAGAGCTTAGAAGGGCAAGAATGTTGTTGCCAGTACATGCTTTAAATGGAAAAAAATACCGACGCCTCCTTTAGAAGTGGAAACAATATAGTAATTCTAGAATTGCTTTATTCTAAGACTTAACAATGATTTGTATTTCCCTAAGGATGATTAATATTGAACATGTTTTTGATGTGTCTGGTAGCCATCTGTATGTTTTCTATGGAAAAATATCTATTCATGTCTTGTCCATTTCTCAACTGGATTAATTCTTTTTTGGATGTTGGGTTTGGTAAGTTCTTTATAGATTTTAGATACTAACCCTTTATCAGAGATGTCGTTTGCAAATACTTTCTCCCATTCCAGAGACTTTGTTTGGTTGATTGTTTCCTTCACTGTGAAGAAACTTTTTATCTTAAGTCCCAATAATTTTTGCTTTTGTTTACCTTGTTTCCAGCAATTGTCTAGTAAGAAGTGGCTATAGTCAATGTCAAAGAGGTTGCTGCCTATGTTTTCCTTTAGGATTTTGATGGTTTTCTGTCTCACGTTTAAGTCTCTCATCCATTTTGAGTTTATTTTTGTGTATGGTATAAGAAAGTGGTCCAGTTTCATTCTACTGCATGTTGCTGTCACTCTTCCCAACACCATTTGTTCACAAGACTGCCTTTTTCCCATTAGATATTTTTTCCTGCTTTGTTGAAGATTAGTTGACAGTGTAGCTGTGGGTCCATTTCTGGGTTTTCTATTCTGGTCCATTGATCTATGTGTCTGTTTTTGTGCTACTACTATACTGTCTTGATAACTACAACTTTGTAATAGAGCTTGAAGTCCAGAATTTGCTGCCTCCCACTTTGCTTTTCTTTATCTAGATTGCTTTGGTTATTTGGGAGTCTTTTGTGGTTCCACACATATTTTAGGAATGCTTGTTCTAGCTCTGTGAAAAATGCTGGTGGTACTTTCAGAGGGATTGTAGATCTGTGGATTTCTTTGGGTAGAATAGACATTTTAACAATATTTCTTTTTCCAAGCATCTTCAATTTCTTTCATAAGTGTTCTGTAGTTTTCAGGATAGAGATCTTTTACCTCTTTGGTTAAGTTTATTCCTAGGCATATTATGGTTTCTCGTGCAGTTGTTAATGGGATTGATTCCTTGATTTCTCTTTCTGCTGCTTCATTATTGGTGTATAGAAATGCAACAAGTTTCTATATATTGTCTTATACAACATTACTGAATTTGTGTATCAGTTCTAGCAATTTTTCTAATAATAATACTATTAGAAGAAAACTTTTGGGTTTTCTATGTAGAGTATCCTGTTGACTTGCTTTTGTAAATTAGAGTAAGACAAATAAAATAGAAAGGAAATTTAAATTAAAGCTTAGAATTATAAGATTCTCTCACCTCTAGCTCCCAGGGAGGGAATGAAATTAGAGCCCTGGAGCTGCAGAGTGTGTCACATCAGGTGTCCATTGGCTCTCACATCACAAAAACTAGTAAAACCAGGAAATCTCATTCTATAAAACCCGGATTCAGTTTTCTGAAATCCATTATATATGTTTGTTCAAACAAATTTTCAAAAATTAAAACTACTAATTTCATATAACTGAGAATTAAAATATCTCACTATATTTCCTTATTGGTAGAACTATAAATTTAAAAAAATAAAATTATGCATTTTTCTTTTTATGTATGGGGTGGGAGTGGCATTAATCTAATGCAGGCCAGCATCACTGGCTTTCAACATATTACATGGCATATACTTTTAG
This sequence comes from Mellivora capensis, assembly GCA_004024625.1. Taxonomy (NCBI): domain Eukaryota; kingdom Metazoa; phylum Chordata; class Mammalia; order Carnivora; family Mustelidae; genus Mellivora; species Mellivora capensis. The sequence goes on from PISX010016093.1 coordinate 37,614, forward strand.
ACGTGTGTGTTAGAAAAGTTAATATTTTTACATAAGCATCATGATATAGTTTTCCCTGGTATCAACATTTCTTTTTCTCTTTTATTTCACACCTAGAAAACTAGAGTTACTTTACATCAAATGTTATTTAGTAGTTTTTCAATATTATTTGTATGTGCGAAATATTCATCAGAGACTAGTTCTATTAAAGATAACTACCCTGTCACTGCCTGCATCTACACTGAAGGGAGAGAACCCTGGTCACACAGTGAAAACACTTAATTCTAAATTATGTTTAATGGATTATTAAAATAGCAAACAACCCATAAAAATTTGCCCCAATATCTTATTCCTTTTTTTTTTTAAATCTAAAAGTCCATGCAATTTTAAATGTCCCAAATGATCCGTCACAATTTTTAAGGGCGCTGAAATTTCCTTATGATACAAATGAAAACCAAACATCTTCTTTAGTCATTAACTCCTTTCACTTCTAAAATTATTACAGTATCTACAGACACATTTGCTCTCTTCATAGCTATAAACACATTTTAGTACAGCATGAGTAATTTTGTTTCATATAAGTCATATGTCAGAGGATTATTAAACAAAAAGCAAGGGCATGCATATGACTCAATTATATTTAAATCCTCCTCCTCCAGCCTCTTCTCCTTTGGAAAAAAAAATGCCATTTTTAAGCTCCCTCTTGCTCATTCACTGTATTCTCTTATTAAGAAGATGATACGAATAACAAAAAGGAATCCAGTGGTGGTAGTGGTGGGTAGAGTGGCGGCAATCACATTTATAAAATGTATCAAGCCCAAAAATGTAACTAATTGCATGATACATGCTGTGTATGTTCCTGGATTGTGTGTAGACTATAAAAAGAGAAAAATATGTCACAGTGAGGTTCAGTGAGTATATCTGAAATGATGGCACTTCTTTCCCAAATATTAACTAAGAACCTACTATGTGTTTAGATACAAAATAAAGATAAGAAACAGGCAGTATCCACGGATTACATACCATTTAATCTTATTTAATCCTATCTCATCTTCACTACCACCCTCCAGATCCTTATATATTTTTTTCCATTTTACTGTCAAAATCATGATGACCTAGCTGATATCTGGCATATTACTTGAGACAGAAAACATGGTCCCAATAACTCAGCCTCTGCCTTGTTCTAAGGCCATAATTACCATTCTACAATTTTATTGTGTTGGTTGTTCAGTGGTTTTAACAGCTTACCTTCTTATTTACTCCTTCTGAATATTTTTCCATAGGAAATGGTCTTGAATCATAGTCCCTCACACTCTTGTGGAGGATGTCCTCTTTAATTACAGCCCTGGTGCTTGCTGGGCAGCGCTTCTTCTCAGTATTGTCTACTCTACTTGGTTGTGGACTGCTCATCCAATTATGGCTCATATGGCAAATGAATATTATTAAACAACTTGAATTTTATGCTTTGCTCTTTAGATCTATGATATTAATATATAGGATAAACATGGATTTAGGAGCTACAGTGCCTGAATTATATTAGTAAAAGCAAGCAACATGAAACATGAAAGAAGAACAAAGGGGATGTTTGGCTCCAGTTCCACGTAGGACTCCAGTGTTGGTGGGAAGGGATTTTTTACTCCTGGCCCTCCATTATAAGGTATATAAGGCATATACCTTATATAAGGTTATAAGGTATCCTCCATTTCTTCTTTTACTGAGGGAGCGAAGTAGTAGGCCAGAGTCCAGCCAGTAAACCTGGAAAAGACAGGAAAACAGTGGTGGCCCTTCTCTCATTATGGTGCTCAAATACTAGCCTATTAAATCAATAATTCTACTCTAATTCCTTTTCAATGACAAATTCGGTCCCCTGATTTTTTAATTTTTATGAAGTAAATTAAAAGAGTAATAAAAATCATATGAATTAAACCTAATAATATATTTCAAAAGAAATCTCTAATAATAATATTACTCAAGTAAAAACTGGAGAATGTCCTTTAATCTGTGATCTTTTTTGTGAATATTGTAAATTCAAAAGTTCCCAGAAATTAATTATATATTACTTAAAATGGACCGAAAAAACCTCAAATAAGGTCCCAAATTAATTGATTAACACACATGTCATTCTCTTTTCGATATCCTTTAGATTCATAAAATTTTTCTTGACATTGGGATAAAGCAGGGAATCACACCCAATTCCTGTTCTCATGGAGCACAGTAGAGACATATATGTCAGGTGAAAAGCACTATGGGGAAAAATAAGGCAGGCTAAGAAAAATAGTATGTAGCAAGAGTGCAGTAATACAGGAGTGGAGGCTGCTCATTTATCCAGGCAACTCAAGGAGGTATTCCATGAGCAGATGTCAATCAAGAATAAACATGGAGGCTGAGAGAATGAGCCATGTGGAAATGTGGGACATGAACTGAGTACACCAAAGTCACAGGGTGAAGGATTTGAGGTGGGAGCACAGCTAGAGTCCAAATACAACCAGGAGACCAGCCTACGCAGAGCACAGTGAGCAGGAATTGGTAGAAAAGATGTGAAAGGCATGGGGTAGTGACAGATCCTGAGGGGCAGTGCACTTCTTGCAAGGACTTTGAGGAACCTTCCTAATGAGTGAAGACGTGACAGCCAGAGGGCCAGTCTGGCTGCTGGAAGCAAAAATAATTGTTATTATTACAAATTCTGCAACATAAATTTGCTCACAGATTTATTATATATTTTACCACTTTGTATTTTAACTGAAAAACTTTCAATTATTATTATGACCCATAAAGTGAAAAACATCTACATTCTACTGAGAAAAGAAGCAGGAATTATTTCTCAAAAACATCACTATTAAAAATATTTTAATGACTTAATAAACAATATTGCAGGCAGGATAACATATGCAGACAGCATAAGAATGACATACGCTATTGAGTGAACTTTTAGCATTTCTAAGTATTGTTTCCCTCTCCACATGAAATGTCCTTGTGTTTGAAGTCATTATCAAAGTCTGACTTCATTTTTGGGGATGTGAAAAGAAAGCAAACTCTCCCATGAGATACACAATATTTGCATAAAGCATTTCTACATTTCAAACAATACTCTATCAATGCAATGATAAGTGATTAAATGACGTTCATTGGAAGAGGGCTTTTATTGTCCATAACTTGAAAATATAATCTTTGGATCCATGACATTTCCCCTAATCTGGGTTGCAGTGGATCATTGCCTCATATTTGTCTTAAGTCAATTGCACAAAACAGTTAGGTGAGTCAATATCTATTTCACAGAATACTTTCCACATGATATACATAATAATGCTGAAGTATTGAGCTTTACTCTTTTTAGAATAAATAATCTAATACTTTTCCTTGTTCAGATTTTTTTAACACATCATTTATTTCCCCAAACCAAGGCCTTTTCAAGTGCTATTTCTTCACTCTAACAAGAATCTCTTTCCTCTAGTTTTATTGCCTCATTTTTGTGGCTCTCCAAGCCTCAGTAGAGAAGAGATACTGCCTTACAGAAGTCCTAGCTGAAGAGGTCATCTAAAGTAGTTCTCTCCTCTTTGTTCATGCAGTTCTTTCTTTGAGAGGATGTAATTGTATTTGTAATCATTTGCTAAGGTTTTTTTGTGGTACTTTAAAACAGCAGCCCCATTATGTTGTAAGCTCTATCCATGTGCTTTGTTTAGCACTAACACAGTTCCTAGCATTTAGCAGATACTCAATATATGAATGAAAGGGTTGATATTACCCAAGTCTCTGTGCCCACACATACACATAAATCCAAACTGAAGAACCATAATTGGAATATACATGCCTATATCAGTTTATGTTTCTTCTATGAGAAGAAAAACAACCAAAACAAATTTGTCTCCTGAAGGAGCAATCTATAGAAAATTTCCAAAACATAAGGGTACACCGAAAGGTATCTTTTTTTCCAAAAACATAAAGGGTGCCTAAAATAACCAATAGAAACTGGAGAGTAAGCATTTAATTTTTTCATGGTGCTTTGTGACAACCTTGCCCTCCATAACTTTTAGTGTTGTGTACTAGTATGCTCTATGATAGCAAAACCCTGGCTAAAGGAACCAGATGGAAGCATGATACCTTCATAACCAAAGCCATTTTCAGAACAGTGCAAATTACTTCTTCACTTAATCATGTTATGACAAAATCCATTATAATGATGGATAGACCCGAGGACATTGTTAATACTGAGAGAAAATTTAAAGGAACTAGATGTTTCAAGTTTGTCTCATAGGTTTTCCTTTGTATAATTGTGAGTTATAAGAAAGGTAGATTTTATAGAAGATAGATAAATATTTTAAGAAAACTATAGATTATAGTTATGATTAATGAGCATGACTATTTTAATGAAAAAACAGATCACTGGGAAAAATGATTAATAGTAAAATATTTATGTTAATTAAAATACAGCCCTGACATTGATAGACTATATATATGAGCTTCATTGCATAAGTAACTGAGGAACCATTTGTGTGTAGCAGAAGATGAGGGTGAAGGGCTTATAGGGTATGTGTCCATTTGGGCATACAATTGGTTTGGTTGATTTGTGATTTTGCTTAGTCCATTTGTAAGTGATCATGTAAAGGGTCATTATATAAAATATTATAAAATAATTTAGTACTTCAGTATGTTCAAGGAACTGTGGTGATTTCAGTTAAAAACATGCATGAGAAATTACATTATAAATTACACGATACTCTAATTTATTTCTGATTTTTTTTAAAACAGGGAACATGAATTATCTGCGAAAATGAGAAGAAAATTAAAAAAAAAAAGCTAAAATAGTATTTCTTATTGGAAACTAAATGTTCCTTCCTATTTCCAGAACCCTCCATAGGTTATTCTATTATAGCAATTATCACATTCTGTTGATAATGTGTAATTATATAGTTTTCCTAATAAAACTATAGGGCCTAACGGGAAGAATGCTATAATTTTTACTGTAGCACAATGCCTAGAACCTAACTGTTAGATGAATAAATGAAGACTAGTTAGAAAAGGGAGTAGTGGATCCCAAATACCCAACTACAAGGATGTAATTACATGAAAATGCAGGCCATTCCTCTACATGTCTTAGGACTATTTTGTGATTGGTTTTCTCTCTCTCTCTCTCTCTCTCTCTCTCTCTCTCTTTTTCCTTCTGCTTTCTCCCAGGTTTTTAGCTAAACAGTGGTGGTAGTGGCAAATAAGGTGTTCAAAAATCTAAAAAATAAAGTATTTAAAGAAATGGCTGTTGAGTTGTACCATTAAAAATAAAGCATTTTCGGGGCACCTGGGTTGCTCAGTCCATTAAGCACTGGACTCTTGATTTTGGCTCAGGTAATAATCTTAGGGTCCTGAGATGGAGCCAAGACTGCATGGGCTGGGCTCCATGCTCAGCGGCGAATCTGCTTGGGATTCTTTCCCTCTCCCCTGCCCCCCACTGCACGCCTCTGCTCTCTTTCTCTCTCTCCTCAAATAAATAAATCTTGAAAAAAAAAAAAAAGAATGAAGAGTTTCCTCAGGATGGAAAGGGTGAGTGACGAAGTTCAGGTGTTCTGAAGGAGAGACTATCTGTAGTGGTAAATGACACAGAGAGAGTTTGAGCGTAACGGGAAAATTGAGACCATAAAATGGAAGGAAGTGAGATGGGTAACATAAATCATTTAGGTTGTCAGGATACTGGAATACAGTGTTAAAGAAATCAGGCTTTATTAATTTGTGTAAATGTATGTAGAATCAAAAAAAGGTTCTCAATTAGAGAAGTGCAAAACAATTTCTTTTAATTTTTGGATCTTTATGACTAGTGACTGATTAAATGGCATGAAGCAGCTGCTCTATAATACTACCTGCCTATACTTAATATTTACTCAGAGTCAAAAATATGGTCATAAGAATATTATCTTTTTTCCTCATTTTTCCCCTATCTTTCATCAGATTGGAGAAAATCAGCAATTACCAGTTCCAGTATGTAGTTAGTGAAATTATACTATGAAATGTTAACACGGAGAAAAAAATAATTAGAATATCTGTATAGAAAATACATATTAAAAGTGGTTATGGACTGGAGACTCAATTAACCAAGATAGAATTCTAAATACCAGTTACAGAGAATATTTTATTTCCTGTACATGAGCTTATGTTTTACTAGAGGGGGTACTACCCATTCATAACAACTACAGTCTACCTTTCCTCCCAAACTCAAAATATATCTTAAATAAAATATGTAAAATAACACCTAACATTACACTGTACACCTAAGTTACTAAAATCTCATGGTCTAAGATTTAGATTAGTGTTGACTGTATTCTTTCCATTTCTTTGTAATACGGATTCTTTCAAAGAATGCCTCAATTCTTCCAGGACTTTTATATTTTCTTCCAACTCTGAACTTTGCATATCAAATTCCCTCAGTTTGAAAAGCTTCCTCACTAACCCTCATTTTCATGACTACCGTAAGGTTCAGTACATCTCCTTGTCTAGTGGAAAAGTTGATATTGGAAGCACAACTCAGTTATATTGTATCTCTTTGCATTGCAGTGTATTTTTTATGTCTGTCTCAACCACTTCTTCGAATAAAGTCATGTCTTACACATTTCTGTATCCTCAGTAGTATTATGCTTGACAAATATATTTTTCTTTATTACATACGTTTGGGGCTAATTCAATCTAAAAAGTAAAAGAGAAAGAAGAGAGCCATTTTGTAGTGATTAGGACCAAATAGAAGAGATAAAAGGCCAACCTGAATTAGTTCATGGGAAAAAAAAATTAAAAGAATGTTCTTTTTTTCTCATGACTGAAAAATTCATGGTACACTATATCCACATGGTGAGAGAGACACCTGTCAGTACCCCCCCTTCCAAGCAGATCTGGGTTTACAGGTGCTTAAAATTTGTGAGAGAGACTTTCCTGCATATATAGTGATCTCAGAAAAAAAGATTGGCCCTACTTATATACCTCACTCTGGACCAATCATTTTTTTATAAGGCAGAATTATTTTTAATGGCCACTCTAGGTAAATGCTTGTTTTTATTATGAAGTAGTGGATCTTCACTTTCATCCCCATTAGGATCACATAGATTTAGGTGGGGAAAGATGTATAGTTCTAGAAATGATGAAATTGAGGTCAGACAGAAAATACTGTATGTCCACTCTATAAGTAGTCTTTTGAGTAAAATCATCTCAATCTAAATTAGGCCTATAGCTATTATATATGGGAAATTTTGGCCCACTGTATCTCAGTTTTATTTTAATACAATGGATTAAGAATGGTGCTCAGAAATAATACTTACCTTCAAGTGATGAGAATAAAGAATACCTAGCATAATGCACCCAAAATGCTCAGCATAATAACTCACAAATAATAATCACTCAAAATATTGGCTAAGGCAGCAATGTAATTCTTAATCTTCAGCGTATCATTCTGGTCCTTTGATGCTTGAATTTTTTTTTTAAAGAGGCATTAGTTTATGGGGGGTTTTAAATAGTGATTCATAGGGTTCTGGGCTGAATGTTCTCTGGGAAAACCTAGGAAGGGGCAGAAGGGAGAGAGAATTTGATCTCATCTGTAATTCTAGCTCAACTTTTATGAGCTTTACATAGTGTGTCTCAAAGAAAGGTTTCATTTGGAAACAAGAGTTCCACAGCTAATTTTATAACCTAATGCTGCTTTAAGATCTCAGATATCCTCTTTAGAGGTGTAAGTAAACCACAAGCGGTACACCTAAAATAAAACAAAAAATATAGCTGGTGTGCCGAGCTTGTTACGAGAGGGCTGACCAAAGAGTATAGGTGACTAAAGCCAGCATTTTACTGCTATTGCGGGAAAGCAATTTATGGTCTCCACTCTACTGAGCATATTTCAGCAGTGTCACTGTTACAGAGAGAAGACAACACTGGTATATTATAATGCTACTAACCGTATCAAATATCATATGTTTAAAGGACTGATGATGCATATCTTCTTTTTCACTCCAAAAACATCTTATGATTTCTTTCACAAGTGTAATCAGAACATTGACAGATAATATAGCTATTTATGAACTGTGGACAAAAGTGAAAGCATAAAACACAATCATATTAGGATTCCAGCTATGCTTATCTCATTAGCTCAGTCAGAGCTGAAGAGATTTTAAGATGTTTATGTACAGAGAATGTTAACTGCTTTTAAAAGATCATTTTTAGATATTTCAAAATGGGGACTTAATAGTGTATGCACTTAGAATACAGGTGCAATTCTGACAAAAGCCTCAGTACTTTCCCAAACATTTTCATGAATACCTCTAATCTAATTCTTTTTTTTTTTATGTTCCTCAATTGCTGATTTTTTTAAAATCAACCTTTTCTGATCATCTTCTAGAAAGTAATAGGTAAAATTTTCCAGAAAAAAAATGTGGCTTCTGAAAGTGTGAAATCCTAAAAAGAATAATGTTGAAAATAGAAAATAGTTATTTGGTTATTTTGATGTATCTGAATAGCTTTATTTCTACTGAGTTTATTTGCTACTTTTGGATTTTGGGTTTGCTTGTTTTGTTTTCATCAAGGCTAGCTCTCAATCAAGGCCACCTTTCTTGTAATTAAAATAAGATCCTTTTGAAAGAGCTTATTTAGTTAAAGGAGAGGGTGAGATCAAACACAGAAATAGCAAAATTCATATTTCCTCCCTGCCCTCCCAGGAAAGGGCAGAATTTATTTTTTTAAATAGAGGAAATATGATAGATCTGATAAAAGAATGTGAAAATAGTTAAGTAAATTATGAAATATATGATCCAAATTATCCCGTGCTAAAATTATAAATCACAAGTCTTATGAAATTTCTATTACCATGTATGGGTGCTTTGATTGTCCGTACCAGTATTAGTCATTACACACCTGTGTACATTTCATTTGCCAAAAAGAGACATCTGTGCCAAGAAAAAACAATAATTATAATCAGTGCAAAATTATTTAAATATGTTAAAATATCCATATTTAAAAAGTATCCTTAAAAAAGCCCAGTGGAAATTTGAGGGAGACATGACACAATAACGTACTCCAAAGGTGGTTTTGGTACAGGCTCAAAGTCCTAATGTCTCAGGCAAATAGAACAGAAATAATGTAGTCCTACATCCTATGTTGTACTTGATATTATCAATGGAATAGATATAATGGATATAATAATGATATTATACAAAGGAGCTATTGTAATTATGCTGAAGAATGTAAAGAAAGATACATAGTTTAGTTATGGTTAAAGGAATAGGAAAATGGAGAAGCTAAAGAAGGGGATTTGGGTCATAGGTAACATCCTGCAAGATAAGGACTGATTGACAATCTTGTTGCACTAACATGGTGTGATATCTTATTGTGCAAATTAGTGAAGCAAAAATGATCTAACATGCACTTAAATTGACATTCTTTTTTACCCTGTAAACCCATACATCACCTATTCCACTCCCTGAAAGTTCTGTGAACACATTTTTCCTTAACTAGATGGCGATTCTATGATGCCAAAACTGATGTGGTATGTATTTATGAGTCATAATCTGAAACATGATGTCAGTAATGTTTTCTCTACCATGTCCTCACTTCCTCTGAGTCTTCACCAGCAGAATGGTTAACATTCATGTTTCTACTCACCTGTTCAAGGCTGTCTCAGCCTTGTTCTTTAGTATTCATAGCCTTTGCTCACTGCCGGACTTCAAAGCTACCTCCACATTTTCAGGTATTTGGTATAGTAGCATCCCACTTTGAAGTTTAGAAATCTGCAGTGGTTTTCGAAGGCTGCTGTAATAAGTTCGAAAAATTTAGTGGCTTAAAAGAAAACTAATTTTCGACAAAGCAGGAAAAAATATACAGTGGAAAAAAGACAGTCTCTTCAATAAATGGTGCTGGGAAAATTGGACAGCTATATGTAGAAGAATGAAACTCGACCATTCTCTTACACCGTACACAAAGATAAACTCGAAATGGATAAAGGACCTCAATGTGAGACAGAAATCCATCAGAATCCTAGAGGAGAACATAGGCA
>PISX010016094.1:0-47394 GCA_004024625.1 Mellivora capensis
AAAGGGGAACCCTCTTACACTGTTGGTGGGAATGCAAGTTGGTGCAGCCACTCTGGAGAACAGTGTGGAAGTTCCTCAAGAAGTTAAAAATAGAGCTTCCCTATGACCCTGCAATTGCACTACTGGGTATTTACCCCAAAGATACAGATGTGGTGAAAAGAAGGGCCATCTGTACCCCAATGTTTATAGCAGCAATGGCCACGGTCACCAAACTGTGGAAAGTACCAAGATGTCCTTCAACAGATGAATGGATAAAGAAGATGTGGTCCATATACACTATGGAGTATTATGCGTCCATCAGAAAGGATGAATACCAGACTTTTGTAGCAACATGGACGGGACTGGAAGAGATTATGCTGAGTGAAATAAGTCAAGCAGAGAGAGTCAATTATCATATGGTTTCACTTATTTGTGGAGCATAACAAATTACACGGAGGACATGGGGAGATGGAGAGGAGAAGGGAGTTGAGGGAAATTTGGGGGGAAGATGAACCATGAGAGACTATGGACTCTGAAAAATAACCTGAGGGTTTTGAAGGGGCGGGGGGTGGGAGCTTGGGGGAGCCTGGTGGTGGGTATTGTGGAGGGCACGCATTGCATGGAGCACTGGGTGTGGTGTAAAACTATGAATTCTGTTACGCTGAAAAGAAATTAAAAAGAATATTAAAAAAAAGAACAGTAAAGTTCTACCAGTTTTATTGTGAAATAATTCACATGGGCCACTGTATAAATTTAAGCCATACAGCATGATGGTTTGATTTGCATATATTGTGAAATGATTACAGTAGGTTCAGCTAATATCCATCTTCTAATACACACACAATAAAACAAAGAAAAAACATCTCTCCTTGTGATGAGAACTTTTAGGATTTAGTCTCTTAATAACTTTTCTATATAGTATGCAGCAGTGTTAGTTACAGACATCACTTGTACATTATGTCCCTAGTGCTCTTCTATCTTGTAACTGGAAATTTGTACCATATGATATTTATTCACCCCCTCAACCTGACTCTGGTAACAAGTCTGATCTATTTTTTCTGAGTTTTTGTTTGTTTTAGATTCCACATGTAAGTGGGATTGTACAGGGTTTGTCTTTCTCTGTTGGACTTATTCCGCTACCAGGTGGGCTATATAAACAACACACACTGTTTACTGTCTTGTTAATTTTGGCCATTCTCACTGATGTAAGGTGGTATCTCAATGTAGTTTTGAATTGAATCACCCTGATGGCTAGTGATGATGTACATTTTTTCATGTGTCTGTTAGTCATTTGTATGTCTTCATTAGAGAAGTGTCTGTTCATGTTTTCTGCCCACTTTTTGACATGATTATCGGTTTTGTGTGTGTTGAGTTTGAGGAGTTCTTTATAGATCTTGGATATCAGCCTTTTGTCTGTACTGTCATTTGCCAGTATCTTCTCCCATTAAATGGGTTACCTCTTTGTTTTGTGAACTGTTTCCTTTGCTGTGAAGAAGCTTTTGATCCTGACGAAGTCCCCAAAATTCATTTTTGCTTTCATTTCCTTGGCCTTTGTAGACATATCTTGAAAGAAGTTGCTGTGGCCAATATCGAAGAGGTTACTGCCTATGTTCTCCTCTGTGATTCTAACGGATTTCTGTCTCACACTGAGGTCTTTTATCCATTTCGAGTTTATCTTTGTGTATGGTGTAAGAGAATGGTCGAGTTTCATTCTTCTACATATAGCTGTCCAATTTCCCCAGCACCATTTATTGAAGAGACTTTTTTCCACTGTATATTTTTTCCTGCTTTGTCAAAGATTATTTGGCCATAGAGTTGAGGGTCCATATCTGGGCTCTCTATTCTGTTCCACTGGTCTATGTGTCTGTTTTTATGCCAGTACCATGCTGTCTTGGTGATCACAGCTTTGCAGTAAACCTTGAAATTAGGCAACGTGATGCCCGCAGTTTTATTTTTGTTTTTCAACATTTCCTTCGCAATTTGGGGTCTCTTCTGATTCCATACAAATTTTAGGATTGTTTGCTCCAGCTCTTTGAAAAACGTTGGAGGAATTTTAATTGGAATGGCATTACAAGTATAGATTGCTCTAGGCATTATAGATATTTTAACAATGTTTATTCTTCCAACCCATGAGCATGGGATGGTCTTCATCTTTTTGTGTCTTCTTCAGTTTCCTTCATGAGTGTTCTGTAGTTCCTTGAGTACAGATCCTTTACCTCTTTGGTTAGGTTTATTCCCAGGTATTTTATGGTTCTTGGTGCTATAGTAAATGGAATTGATTCTCTAATTTCCCTTTCTGTATTTTCATTGTTAGTGCATAAGAAAGCCACTGATTTCTGACTTTGTATCCTGCCACATTACTGAATTTCTGTTTGAGTTCTAGTGGTTTGGGGGTGGAGTCTTTTGGGTTTTCCATATAAAGTATCATGTCATCTGTGAAGAGAGAGAGTTTGACTTCTTCATTGCCAATTTGGATACCTTGTATTTCTCTTTGTTGTCTGATTGCTGTTGCTAGGACTTCTAATACTATGTTGAACAAGAGTGGTGAGAGTGGGCATCCTTGTCGTGTTCCTGATCTCAAAGGGAAGGCTGTCAGCTTTTTCCCATTGAGGATGATATTGAGGATGAGGATGATATCCCTCTATCCCTAAACTTTGAAGCGTTTTAATCAGGAATGGATGTTGGATTTTGTCAAATGCTTTTTCTGCATCAATTGAGAAGACCATGTGGTTCTTCTCTCTTCTCTTATTGATTTGTTCTATCACATTGATTGATTTGCCAATGATGAACCATCCTTGCAACCCAGGGATGAATCCCACCTGGTCATGGTGGATAATCTTTTTAATGTGCTTTTGGATCCTATTAGCCAGGATCTTGTTCAGAATTTTAGCATCCATATTCATCAGGGATATTGGTCTGAAATTCTCCTTTTGGTGGGGTCTTTGCCTGGCTTGGGGATCAGGGTAATGCTGACTTCATAAAAAGAGTCTGGAAATTTTCCTCCTGCTTCAATTTATTTGAAGCAGCTTCTGGAGAATAGGATTATTTCTTCTTTGAAAGTTTGATAGAATCCCCCAGGGACTCCTTCCGGTCCTGGGCTCTTGTTTTTTGGGAGATTTTTGATCACTGCTTCAATCTCATTATTAGATATTGGTCTATTCAGCTTGTCAGTTTCTTCCTGGTTCACTTTTGGAAGTTTATAGTTTTCCAGGAATGCATCCATTTCATCTAGGTTGCTTAACTTATTGGCATGTAACTGTTGATAATAATTTCTGATGATTGTTTCTATTTCCGTGGTGTTAGTTGTGATCCCTCCCTTTTTATTCATAATTTTATTAATTTGGTTCTTTTCTCTTTTCTTTTGGATTACTTTGGTCAAAGGATTATCCATCTTATTGACTCTTTTTTTTTGTCTTTTTTTTTTAATTCTTTTCAGTGTAACAGAATTCATAGTTTTACACCACACCCAGGGCTCCATGCAATGCGTGCCCTCCATAATACCCATCACCAGGCTCCCCCAACCTCCCACCCCCCGCCCCTTCAAATCCCTCAGGTTATGTTTCAGAGTCCATAGTCTCTCATGGTTCATCTCCCCCCCACTTTCCCTCAACTCCCTTCTCCTCTCCATCTCCCCATGTCCTCCGTGTTATTTGTTATGCTCCGCAAATAAGTGAAACCATATGATAATTGACTCTCTCTGCTTGACTTATTTAACTCAGCATAATCTCTTCCAGTCCCGTCCATGTTGCTACAAAAGTCGGGTATTCATCCTTTCTGATGGAGGCATAATACTCCATAGTGTGTATGGACCGCATCTTCTTTATCCATTCATCTGTTGAAGGGCATCTTGGTACTTTCCACAGTTTGGTGACTGTGGCCATTGCTGCTATAAACATTGGGGTACAGATGGCCCTTCTTTTCACCACATCTGTATCTTTGGGGTAAATACCCAGTAGTGCAATTGCAGCGTCATAGGGAAGCTCTATTTTTAACTTCTTGAGGAACCTCCACACTGTTCTCCAGCGTGGCTGCACCAACTTGCATTCCCACCAACAGTGTAAGAGGGTTCCCCTTTCTCCACACCCTCTCCAACACACGTTGTTTCCTGTCTTGCTGATTTTGGCCATTCTAACTGGTGTGAGGTGTTATCTCAATGTGGTTTTAATTTGAATCTCCCTGATGGCTAGTGATGATGAACATTTTTTCATGTGTCTGATAGCCGTTTGTATGTCTTCATTGGAGAAATGCCTGTTCATATCTTCTGCCCATTTTTTGATATGATTATCTGTTTTCCATGTGTTGAGTTTGAGAAGTTCTTTATAGATGCTGGATATCAACCTTTTGTCTGTACTGTTATTTGCAAATATCTTCTCCCATTTCGTGGGTTGCCTCTTTGTTTTGTTGACTGTCTCCTTTGCTCTGCAGAAGTTTTTGATCTTGATGAAGTCCCAAAAGATCATTTTTGCTTTGTTTCCTTTGCCTTTGTTGACATATCTTGAAAGAAGTTGCTGTGGCTGATATCAAAGAGGTTACTGCCTATGTTCTCCTCTATGATTCTGATGGATTCCATTGGCCACACTAATCCATCTTATTGACTCTTTCAAAAAACCAGCTTCTAGTTTCATTGATGCTTCCTACTGTGTCTCTAATTTCTATATCATCGATCTCTGCTCTAATCTTTATTATTTTCCTTCTTGTGTGTGGAGTTGGCTTAATTTCTTGTTCATTCTCCAGTTCCTTAAGGTGTAAAGACAGCTGGTATATTCTGGATTTTTCTATTTTTTTGAGGGCGGCTTGGATGGCTATGTATTCCCCCCTTGGGACCACCTTTGCTGTATCCCATAGGTTTTGAACCGAAGTGTCTTCATTCTCATTGGTTTCTATGAATTGTTTAAGTTCTTTTTTGATTTCCTGCTTGATCCAAGCATTCCTAAGCAAGGTGATCTTTAGCTTCCAGGTGTTTCAGTTCTTTTCGTGCTTTTCCTTGTGGTTGAGCTCGTCTCAAAGCATTGCGATCTGAGAATATGCAGGGAATAATCTCAGTCTTTTGGTATCAGTTGAGCCCTGATATGTGACCCAGTATGTGGTCTATTCTGTAGAAGGTTCCATGTGTACTCGAGAAGAATGAGTATTCTGTTGTTTTAGGGTGGAATGTTCTGTATATATCTATGAGTTCCATCTGATCCCATGTGTCTCTCAAAGGTCTTGTTTTTTTATTGATTTTCTGCTTGGATGATCTATTACTGAGAGTGGGGTGTTGAGATCTACTATTAATGTATTCATATCAATATGACTCTTTATGTTGATTAACAGTTTTCTTATGTAATTGTCTGCTCCCATATTGGGGGCATACAAATTTACAAATTGTTAGATCTTCTTGGTGGATAATCCCTTTAGGAATGATGTAGTGACCTTCTGTATCTCTGACTACAGTCTTTAGTTTAAAATCTAATTTAGCTGATATGAGAATCCAGGTAGCACAATTCTTACATAAATTTTGATGCTGATAGTGCTATAAATGTATTTATTTATTATAAATAAAATATTCATTTATAAAACATAAAAAGGACATGCAACCGGCAATCACAATCAAAATGGGCTTATCCTAGAAATGTAAGATATTTCAGTGTTTGGAATTTATTGATATATATAATCATATTAACATGTTAAGAGGAGAAAAGATGAAATTGTCAACAAAAGCTGATAAAATGTGACAATATTTGGAATAATTTCTCATTTTTATAAATCTTATGTATTATATAAAAGATTTAAAAAACACTCCATATGCTGCCATATTGTCGGTCTACTGATGTGCCTCAAACTAGTAAGTAATAAACAGAGGAAGTCAATTATCATATGGTTTCACTTGTGGAACTTAAGTAATAACATGTTGGACTTTATGAGAAGGAAAGGAAAAGTGAAGGGGGAAATCAGTGGGGGAGATCAATCCCAATACTGTGGATTCTGAGAAAAAAACTAAGCATTTAGAGAGGATAGGGATGGGGGTTTGGTTGAGTCTGGTGGTGGGTATTAAGGAGGGTACATATTACATTGAGCACTGGGTGTTATATGTAAACAATGAATCTTGGATCACTACATCAAAAATGGTGTATTGTATGGTGCCTAATATAACAATAAAAAAAGAAGAAACAGTAAACGATGAAGAGTAAAACAATCTAAAATAGTTCACAAAATTGAAAATGTAAATAGATAATAAATTCAAAAAAATTTTCCCCATCAAATAGGAAAAAAAGTAAGATAATATAAAGTTCTCATAAATTAGTAATTTCAAATTACAAAGGAAGGTATAAAATTAATAGATGATAGAAACATGCATTGTTCATGTGTGGTTTGCCTTTTAGGATATAAGAAATCCATGCACTATTGAAAATAATTATAATTGTATTGGACATTAGTAAAAAAATATTCAGAAGTGTTATCTGTTAATATATTTCAAGAATTTCTAAACAGTGTGCATAAATTTGCATAGTAATCACACTTCTAGAAATATGTCCTGAGGAAATAGTGTTGATTTTCTGTAAAGATTTATTTATAGTAATGTTTGCAATCCATATGAGTAAATTTTAAAACTAAATATACGTTACTATAAAAACAAGGCTGTGTCAGATGATGTTAGCTGCTTATCTAAATGTTATTGCCCATTCTTATCTATTAATAGCACATTGATTTCATTCTCAGTTGCAAGGTAACTAGTCTCAAGAACTGATTCTTGGTTGGCCTTAGTTAATCTTGGTAATCCCATTACTACTTGCCAGATATTCATTTCCTAGCCTTTCTTGCAGTTTAGAGATACAACATCAAATTTGCACCCATAAGATAAAAAGAGAAATCTACTCTGAGGAGCTTCTAGGAAATTAATTCTTCCCTAGAAAAGTCATGCTACTTTGTCTCTGCCCCTTCTTCCTGACTTTGACTATGCTCTGAAGATGTGATTCTTGGAGTTATGGCAAAAGAGGACACAAGCATGAGGACAAAACAAGATTCTGAAGATGAAGAATAAAAAAAGCCTGGGTCCCTGAAAACATTGTTGATCTGCTCAACCACAGTCTCCTGGCCTCTAGACTTCATTACATAAATAAATGTGTTTAGCATTCAAGTCACTGTTGCTTTATGTTACTTTTAACTTAGCACATTCTAACTGAGTCAGAGATAAACTAATTTCCTCATAGCAAAGTTGAGACTCAAACCCTTGTCTCTCTGGCTCATGTTTATTTTTACTGAGACATTTTGACTTTGTGAAAGTCATGTATCCTCTCTGAGTCTTAGTTTCCTAATATAAAATGGGGTTCTTAATACCTCCTTGGTGGGACTTAGAGCCAAAATAGACAATGCACATGAAAGTCCTTTACAAGGTACAGACTGCTATACAAGTACAATCTGTTTATATATAAAGCTTTTGCAGGAACACAACATTGCATCTCATTTGTTTTCTCTGAGCTTTCTACTGGTGTTGAAATACACAAATGTACATTTCATCATGGGTCATGTTTTAAGAGTTTGGTAACAGCAGTTTGATAGATAGACTAATTTTTCTACCTTGAAGAAGATGTGAAATAGAGAGATAGAAAGGTGGGCTAAATAACTGTATTTTATTTTACTTGTAGGATCATGTCTCTTTTCTAATCAAAACCCTTCAAAGGGTACCTGGTGTAGCTAGGAAAAAAATGAAAATTTCTCATCATAGATTTTAAGACTCCACATGGTTCGGCCCAGATCTTCCTCTACAACCTCATTGTGTACCACACTCTATTTCACTTTACATCAGCTGCACTAAACTTCTTCTTTTTCCATGTATATAACTAATTCATACCCACCTTTGGACTCTGTACTAGCTATATTCTGTCCCCAGAAGACACCTCCTTAGAGAGGCTTTCCTCTGCTACCTGATCTGAAGTACCTCTGTATCAGATCAGACTTGACATCTGTCTCCTGAATCCCAAGAGGGTGGGCCCTAATTTAGTTGACAGATTTCCCTAATGCTAAACAGTCTTCTTAGTCCTCTGCATTCCATATTTGCTCTTGATATATGCCATTATCTCGTGGAATCTTCCCCTGATACTGATCTTGTCAAGTGGACTTTTTGTTGGCACTGTCACTGCTATTATCATAATCTTTGGATTCCATGTTTTGTCTGCTAAACTGGATTAGCCACAGGTTAATGACTCTCCTAATCATGGACCCACTCAGTTGTGAGGCGAGTCCTAGAATGTGACAGAAGTAAGTATCCTGATCAGAGGTACTTACCTTAGAGAGTTCTTGTCCAGGTCCACACAGTTGGCAGGTGACACACTGTCCCCATTGGTCCCAGTACTCATTTTCTTGGCAATCCATGGTGGGAAGGCTGTGGGTACATAACAGAAAAAATAGGGAACTAGTGAAAAGAAAAAGTGGTGCCTTGCTTTATGGGTCACTTGGCTTATGGGTCCACTTTGTATAGTCTCTGACTCTGAGTTACAGGGGGTGAGAAAGCCAATCCAAAACCGCTAACAGTTATATAGCTCTGACCATGTGCCAGGAACTCTTTTAAATGATTTACATTTAATAATAATTAATTGAATACGTTACCCCACCATATAATAGATTATTATTATCCCTGTATGAGGAAACTGAGGCACATAGGCCAAGTTATTTCCCAAAATTCACACTATTAGTTGCTGTACAACTTGCTGACCTGGAAGAAGAGTAAGACAGGGAGCTAGTGTCTACCTCGGTGGGTAGAGAATAACCACAATTTCTTACATGTGACCAACAAATAACAGTTTAGAAAGCACTTTCACGTCCATTATTATTTGATCCACACAACAACCATGTGAGGTAAGCAATATAGGGATTATTGTCATTGTTTTGTGGATAAGAAAACTGAAACATGGTTTTCTTTTGTCAAAGCTGTCTCGAATACCTTTGAGGGCCACTAGCTGCCATTGTTTCTGTCCTAGGGAGAGTGGGACGGGAGGTTACCCATCATGAAGAAATATCCTGGTACACTAAGGTGTAGAGAAGGAGAAACACTACTCAGATAACAGTTCTCAGAATACAGATGGCATAGGGCAGCATTACTAATATTGGCCCAAGACCTGGGAGATACAGATTTCAATCCTGACTATAGGGTAATGAATCTTCCAGGTTTGCTTAGAACTAAGAGGCTTCCCCAGCATAGGGGGTTCTGAGTGCTAAAACTGGGACAGTTTCAGGCAAACTGGGATGGCTGTTCAACTCATCTAACTCTTTTTCTTTCAACCTATTCCCTTGGATGAGTCACTTTGTCTTTTCTGGCCACAGTTACTTAATCTGAAAAAAAAATGGATAATATGTTTCTTATCTACCTTATATAGCTCTTGGGAGGATTAAATGAGCTAAGACCCATCAGACCATTATGAAGACTTTAAAAAGATACGCGAAACAAGACAGAGTTAAGTACACAGAGAGATAGGTTTCTAAAGAGATGCATTTTAATGAAGGAAACTCAAGTAATTTATATAGACCATTTGCACTATTCAAAGATAAAGGTGCGGGGAGATTCTTTTGCTTATTCCTTAATCTCATACCAAGGTGAACTTCCAGTGGCTATTCAAAGTGATGAAAATCCCAAGTATGTATGTTGGAAGAGAATAGAGTGAATGTGAACCCTGAGAGGCCACCACTCTTCCCCTTAAAACTCCCCAGTGGTATTAGGGTTAGTCATCCTGGTTGGCATTCTTGTTTGAATGTGTCTTTCCCCACCATCAATTGGGCCATTCTTCTTCATTCTTTTATTCAAAAGAGAGTGGGCTACAAAATTCATTTTTGCACAAATTAAAAAATGTTCCCACTTGTATTGTTTTAATTACAGGCCTGTAGTTGTCAGTCTCAAAAAACATAGTCCCCTCTATACCTACACTTCTTAGTAAGGACCAAAACATTCATTGGTCTCATGAGCCTTATAGAAAGGGAATTAAGTGTCATGGGCACAGAGCCAGTATACTGGCCTGGACAACTACCCTGTATCATTTTCTTACCTACAAAAGCAGAAAAACATTGGAAGAAGCCAAAGAGCATCCCTGGCCTTGAGATAAGCTCGTGATATAGGCATGTGAAATCTCCACAACAGCTGCTTCTAGCCTCTGGGTGTCCAAAACACTCTATTTTATTTGACTTCCATAGCCCCATTTCTCTAATAAATGTCACTTGTCATGAATCTTAACACATCCCTCTAACATGGGCTTTAGGACCTATGTTTAGGCTTATTACTAAATCCTCATAGCAGAATGCAGGGAATGAACAGCAGTTTTTCCCCCTTTTTTAGTCAAACTGCTTATCTAAAGCATATAAAATAAATTGTCTCTCATTATAAACTTAAGAGATTGTATTTATTACAGAGAACAAAATCATATAGACTCTGGAGTGTTTTGAAGTCAGAGCATATAGGAAAACTGTTTAATAATGGTTAAATATTATTATGCAAGACAAACTCAGAAGTTATGACAAATTCTTCTCTGTGGTCATCAGTTGTCCTCTGGCAGATGTAATTGCCTTTTTATTGTAAGAGAAGGTGAGAGATAACAATTAGATTTTGAGAAAATTAGGACTACTCTGAGGTGTCTCATAACTACACTTCGACATACTTCTAAAATGTCACAGAGGATGAGGCTGAGTCATCCAAAATCAAATAGACAGGTCTATAATTTTTTTACATTAGTATATAATCATATAAACACTATCCAGATAAAATACAGAATCTTTTCATTGCCTCAACTAGTTGTCTCATGGCCATTCTTAGTCAATACCATCCCCTTCTCCCCAGTAACTTATATTTTGGCTTCTAACACTGTTATTAGTTTTATCTGCCCTTGAACTTCATATAAATTGAATTAATACAAGAAAACTCTTATTTCTGGCTTTCTTAGCTCAATGTTATTTCTGTGAGATTCATCCATCATGTGCTCAGCAACATTTTTTTCTTATCATTGTTGTATAGCAACTCATTATATGGCTTTGCCATAATTTATTTATACATTTTTTGGGTTGATAGACATTGGGCTTTTTCCAGTTTGTGGCCATTATAAATAAAGTTGTTATGCTATGGTCAACTAATTATCAAAAAGAGTGCTAAGTTTGAGAAGTTCTTTATAGATCCTGGATATCAACCTTATGTCTGTACTGTCATTTGCAAATATCTTCTCCCATTCCGTGGGTTGCCTCTTTGTTTTGTTGACTGTCTCCTTTGCTGTGCAGAAGCTTTTGATCTTGATGAAGTCCCAAAAATTCATTTTTGCTTTCATTTCCTTGGCCTTTGGAGACATATCTTGAAAGATGTTGCTGTAGCCAATATCAAAGAGGTTACTGCCTATGTTCTCCTCTGTGATTCTGGTGGATTCCTGCCTCACAGTGAGGTCTTTTATCCATTTCGAGTTTATCTTTGTATACGGTGTAAGAAAACGGTCGAGTTTCATTCTTCTACATATAGCTGTCCAATTTTCCCAGCACCATTTATTGAAGACGCTGTCTTTTTTCCATTGTATATTTTTTCCTGCTTTGTCGAAGATTATGTGACCATAGAGTTGAGGGTCCATATCTGGGCTCTCTATTCTGTTCCACTGGTCTATGTGTCCGTTTTTATGCCAGTACCATGCTGTCTTGGTGATCACAGCTTTGTAGTAAAGCTTGAAATCAAGTAACGTGATGCCACCGGTTTTATTTTTGTTTTTAAACATTTCCTTAGCAATTTGGGGTGTCTTCTGATGCCATACAAATTTTGGGATTTTTTGCTCCAGCTCTTTGAAAAATACTGGTGGAATTTTTTTTATTAATTTCATTTCTTTTCAGCATAACAGAATTCATAGTTTTACAACACACCCAGTGCTCCATGCAATGCGTGCCCTCCATAATACCCACCACCTGGCTCCCCCAACCTCCCCACCCCCCCGCCCCTTCAAAACCCTCAGGTTGTTTTTCAGAGTCCATAACGGTGGAATTTTGATCAGAATGGCATTAAAAGTATAGATTGCTCTAGGCATTATAGACATTTTAACAATGTTTATTCTTCTGATCCAAGAGCATGGATTGGTCTTCCATCTTTTTGTGTCTTCTTCAATTTCTTTCACAAGTGTTCTGTAGTTACTTGAGTACAGATCCTTTACCTCTTTGGTTAGGTTTATTCCCAGGTATCTTATGGATCTTGGTGCTATAGTAAATGGAATCGATTCTCTAATTTCCCTTTCTGTATTTTCATTGTTAGTGTATAAGAAAGCCACTGATTTCTGTACATTGACTTTGTATCCTGCCATATTACTGAATTGCTGTATGAGTTCTAGTAGTTTGGGGGTGGAATCTTTTGGGTTTTCCATATAAAGAATCATGTCATCTGTGAAGAGAGACAGTTTGACTTCTTCATTGCCAATGTGGATACCTTTTATTTCTCTTTGTTGTCTGATTGCTGTTGCTGATATCCAGGATCTATAAAGAACTTCTCAAACTCAACACATACAAAACAGATAATCATATCAAAAAATGGGCAGAAGATATGGACAGACACTTCTCCAATGAAGACATACAAATGGCTATCAGACACATGAAAAAATGTTCATCATCACTAGCCATTAGGGAGATTCAAATTAAAACCACATCAAGATACTATCTTACACCAGTTAGAATGGCCAAAATCAGCAAGACAGGAAACAACTTGTGTTGGAGAGGATGTGGAGAAAGGGGAACCCTCTTACACTGTTGGTGGGAATGCAAGTTGGTGCAGCCACTTTGGAGAACAGTGTGGAGATTCCTCAAAAAATTAAAAATAGAGCTTCCCTATGACCCTGCAATTGCACTACTGGGTATTTACCCCAAAGATACAGATGTAGTGAAAAGAAGGGCCATCTGTACCCCAATATTTATAGCAGCAATGGCCACAGTCGCCAAACTGTGGAAAGAACCAAGATGCCCTTCAATGGACAAATGGATAAGGAAGATGTGGTCCATATACACTATGGAGTATTATGGCTCCATCATAAAGGAATAATACCCAACTTTTGTAGCAACATGGACAGGACTGGAAGAGATTATGCTGAGTGAAATAAGTCAAGCAGAGAGAGTCAATTATCATATGGTTTCACTTATTTGTGGAGCATAACAAATAACATGGAGGACATTTGGAGATGGAAAGGAGAAGGGAGTTGAGGGAAATTGGAAGGGGAGGTGAACCATGAGAGATTATGGACTCTGAAAAACAACCTGAGGGGCTTTGAAGGTGCGGGAGGGGTGGGAGCTTAGGGGAGCCTGGTTGTGGGTATTAGGGAGGGCATGCATTGCATGGAGCACTGGGTGTGGTGCAAAAACAATGAATATTGTTACACTGAAGAGAAATTTTAAAAATTATAATAAAAAAAGAATGCTAATGCTATTTAATGGGAAATGAACAGTTTTTTAAAGGTGTTGTAACAATTGGATATTCACATGAAAATTGACCAAATTAAACCCTTTACCCTATATGCAAAATTAACTCAAAATGGACCAGAGCCGCAAATGTAAGGGACAAAACTATAAAACACTTTTTTATAAGAATTTTCTTTTTAAGAAAACATTTTTAAAATAATTTCTCATTTTTTTTCTTATAAAAATATAGATTTAAATATTGGTGACCTAGGATTAGGCAAAATTTTTGTTATAACACTAAAAGCATAAGCAAAAATAAATAGATTATATTTAATCAAAATGTAAAATTTTTGTTTTTCAAAGGACACTTAAAAATAAAAAGACAATCTATATAATGGGAGAAAAACCCTGAAAATTCTAGAGATATGATAAAACACACATAGAATATATAGTTATGTCTTACAACTCATAAATAAAAAGACAACCCAATTAAAAATGGACAAAGTGGGGGTACCCAGGTGGTTCAGTCAGTTGAGCATCCAACTCTTGGTTTGACTCAGGACATGATCTCAGGGTCTTGGAATTGAGCCCTGAGTGGAGCTCCATGCTCAGTACAGAGTCTGCTTGAGGATCCTTCAATTCCTCTCCCCTGCTCAAACTCTCAGTTTCTCTCTATTTATCTCTCAAATAAATAAAATCTTCTTAAAAAATGGGCAAAGTATTTGAATATACATTACCCCAAGAAGATATACAAATGGTCAATAAGCATATGAAAAAATGCTCAACATCATTAGCAATTAGGGGAATGCATTCAAAATTACAATGAAATCCCACTTCACATCCACTAGGGTGACTGTAATAAAAAGCAGGGAAGATAAGGGAGTGTTGGCAAGGATGTGGAGAGATTAGAACTCTCATATTTTGCTGGAGAATTGGGACTGCTTTGTTTTCCATCTGATCTATAAGGTGTCTCTTTATTCCTGCTTAGTGAGTTAGAGTTTTTTAACTCAGGCAACTAAAAAGGT
Source organism: Mellivora capensis (assembly GCA_004024625.1). Classification (NCBI taxonomy): domain Eukaryota; kingdom Metazoa; phylum Chordata; class Mammalia; order Carnivora; family Mustelidae; genus Mellivora; species Mellivora capensis. Next base: position 14,370 of record PISX010016094.1, read on the forward strand.
GAAATAACTGGTTGCTGGATCCTTGCACATCATAACCAAGTACTAGAAGCCTTAAAGAATCAAAGGTCTGCCACAGTCTCTCTTTATCAGTTTTCTTATTTAGTATTTCAAATACCCATTAGCCCTATGTTCTCAGATGATATATTTTGTTTAGACCTATTTTGCTCCAGAACTCTTAAGCCTATTTAAAGTAAATGGTGTATCTATTATAATTTTACATTAAGTCAAAACATTTTTAACTAGCTAATCAGTTGGTAATTTATGTTTAACTTTTTTTTCTTTTTAGTCATCAGCTGCAAGGAAAATCTTGTAGTTTTTAACCTTAAACACCAAATAATTTTTTCCAAAAAATTTGTAACATATACTGCAAAATGTAATGTAAAAAAGAACATGAAATGGTGCAGTCCTTCTGAAAAATGTTTTTGCATTTCCTCAAAATGTTAAGCATATTTACCATGTGACCCAGCAATTCCACCCTTAGGTATATACCCAAAATAATTGAAAGTATATATCCATGTAAAAATTTGTACACAAATGTTCCTAGTATCATTACCCATAGTAGCCAAAATGTAGAAACAATCTTAGTGTCCATCTCTGACCACACGACGAAATATTATTCAGCCACAAAAAGGAATGCAGTACTTTATACATGTTACAATATGGATTAATCTTGAAAACACTATGCTAAGCTAGACAAAAAAAGACAAATACTGTATGATTAGATTTACATGAAATACCAGAATAGATAATTCAAAGAGACAGAAAGTAGACTAGTAGTTGCCACGGAATAGGGGAAAGAGAGAAGGGGAATGACTGTTTAATGGGTGAGCTTGGGGTGATGAACTAGTCTAAAACTAGATAGTCATGATGTTTGCACAAATTTGTGAATATGTTAAAGAAAAAGTGAATTGAACATTTTACAAAGGTGAGTTTTATGGTATGCAAATGATACCTCAATTTTTTTTAAAGCTGGTTCTTCAGCTTTTTCTTTCTTTTTTTTAAAAAGATTTTATTTATTTATTTGACAGAGATCACAAGTAGGCAGAGAGGCAGGCAGAGAGTGGTGGGGGGTGAGAAGCAGACTCCCCGCTAAGCAGAGAGCCTGACGCGGGGTGAGATCCCAGGACCCTGAGATCATGACCTGAGCTGAAGGCAGAGGCTTAACCCACTGAGCCACCAAGGCACCCCCAGCTTTTTGTTTAATAGTATGAACTACCCTGTATTATCCAGGAGTTTTTACTTATGTAAATTAGCCCCCAAATTAAAATTCTAAATAGCTACATGAATATGCTTATATGTGCCTCTGTGATTTTTTTTTTCACTCAACTTTTCACCCACATTTATCTAGTGTTGTTTGGGTATATTGACTGGGTTTAAACAATCAATATATCACTTGCTGACAAGTGGCAAAATAACTAGTCTATTTTGTTTCTTTGTCATGTGGCTACTCTCCGTGCCCATCCCTCTGTCCTGATTCCAAAATAATAATAATAATAACCTAGGAGAGTAAGAATGCAAGTAGAGAGAGAAGAGGAGAAGTAGTGAGACTGACATTAATAATAATCCTCACATTAGCTCATTGTGCCCCGGATAATCAATGTTGGCCAAGTTTCTGGTAGATGTAAGGTACTCAGGCTGCTGCTGGTGCAGCTGCCTTTGGCAGCAGCTTGCGGCTGCTGCTCTTCTCAACTTGCACATGCTTGTGGGGTGAAATATGCTCTTTGTATCTAAGATGGGTGGGCAGAACAGGATGACAGGTCTAAATTAAGAACTCAGAACTTCAGGGAACATATTTACTTTGCCTGAGCAGTGCAGAAGGTGTGGTATTAAAGAGATTGAGGAAGACAGCGGCTGGTCCATGCCCTGTACATTCCCTTCCTGTGGGCCTACCCAGTGGCACACATGCATAAGACTTGCAAAAATAAAAGCAGTTGATCAGTCTGGCCTTGAGAACTCTGCTTTCTTTGAAAATTAAAATTCTAATCTCATTATAATAATGAGTGCCTTCATTATTTCCAGACATTTGGCCTATAATTCAGATGTTGCTTTATCATTTGGTGCTGGCTCTCAACCCTTCATTTCCTGGCCTTACCTATGGCCACTCCTATCCCAGCTTTCTCTTGCTTATAACCTGCTTCCAAACTACCAAGTATCTTACCTTCCTCCTGCACCACTATCTGTTAATTTTACATTCCTCAGTATAGTGAATTATCCCAGGCCCAGCCCTCCAGTCAGAAGCATGTTCCTCCCCAGTGCTAGACTCAAGGTCCCCATTCATACTGAATTTGGCTGATCTCTTTGACTAGTGGTTCTTTGTATAGGTTGCATGTTGGGAGCTTCAAAAAGTACTGATAATTGGATCCCATTCCTGAGATTCTAATGTAACCAGTCAGGGGTGTGGCCTTAATTTGAAATTTTTAAAGTTTATCAGATGATTTTCATGTGGAGCCCACTTTGAAAATCATTGCTTTAAGGGCTTTTGTTGTTGTTGTTTTTGTTCTTGTCTGTTTTGCCTGACTATAAGGTGTAGTCAGAAAAAGTTGGGGGTTTTTTGTTTATTTGTTTTTTTGTCTCCCCCACATTCAGAGGAAACTTGGTGAGGGAGTGAACTGGAGTCTACCTATTGTTTTCTTTTTGTTTGTTTGTTTGTTTTATTTTGTTTTTAGGAAAAAATGGGTGATGAAGACAAAAGGGTTTAGAGTGGAGAGTTAGTTTTTAAACAAATTAGATCATGTCATTTCCAATCTCAAAACCTATTGATGGCTCTGAACCTCACACAATACTATTAAAATCCTTAGAATGGTCAGTGAGGCCTTAGATGATGTGCCTATTCCCCCTTATACCATTACCTCTTTGACTTTATGATCTACTACTCTTCCTCCTATTCTCTTAGCTCCATCCATGCTGGCCTCTTTGCTATTGCTCAAACTAACCAGAACTATTCCCAACTTAAGTTCTTCACACCTGCTGCTCCTTCAGCCAGGCAGGTTTTCCCCTAAATATCCATATAACTCTCCCCCTTATCTTCTTCAGTTCTTTATTAGACTATCTTCCTAGTGAGGCTTCTCTGGCCATTCCTTTAAAACTATAACTTCCTCCATATCTCCTATATCCCTTTGTTATTTCATCCTTCTCAATATTACTTATGACCATCTAACATCCTATATCCCTTATATACACCGTTATGGCCTGTTCTTCCTCCATTCAGAATGTAAGTACCATGAGATCACACTGCTTTATCTCATATACTTAGAACAGCGTCTGGCACATAATAGGCACTAAATTAATATTTGTTGAATTAATAAGTGGTTAAAGACTATGAAATAATGACCACAATCTTCTGCCTCAGTGAAAGGTTTCACAATTTCTAGAAGGTTTCCTATCAGTCAGCTCAGTGGATCCTTACAATAACCTCAGGATTAAGCCAGAGATTATCATCACCAATTAATAAATTTTAAAAAGTCTCAAAGAAAAAATTATTCTTCTGGATTTATTTATATAGTTAAAAAAATACCAGACCACAGGGAATTTAGGATCTATGAATCTGGCATGCTTTCTAAGGCAGTGAACTCTAAAATAGGGAATTGAGATCCTCCCAGGCTATCACTGAAATTTAATTTTCATCATTTATATCTTTGTTTGGCAAGAAGGTATTTCCTGAATGCTAATCTGATTATATTTACAAGAATGGTTAGACAGGGTTACTTCCCAAGCCTTAAGAGATAAGGGCCAGGACGTGGGTGGTAGCAATAATAGAATGTAATGGTGGGAGCAGACTTTATACAAAGTGAGGGGAATAGGCTTTATAAAAAGCACAAACAGAACCTTACAATTCCATGGATGTGAGAGTCAAAAGAAAAATATGAGTCAAAAAAAATTGAGGGAAACCAGAAGAACCTCGAGGACATGAAGAGTGTGAAAGGAGAGTTCCTTGTTAGAAAAAAAGTCAATATAGTTGGGTTTTCAAATCATTTTAAGTATGGAGGGGACAGAGGAAATGTCAGTGGTGGTACCTAGCAGGCAATTAAAATACGCAGAACATAGGTTGAGCTTAGAGATAAGTCAAATGCATAAAAGATGGATACACACCAAAATCATCAAGAGGACTTTTTAAAAAATACCTATATCCTAGATCAATTAAATCAAAACCTCTGAGAGAGGTTGAGAACCACTGGTGTAGGTAAATTATAGTGGAGACTTATATGAACAAAGAAAAATATCAAGAACAAAATATTGTGGGACATCCATATCTGAAGCTAGAAGAGGGAGAAGAACCAGCAGCAACCAAGAAGGGATAGCCAAGGAAGAAAGAATAAAACTCAGATTGGGTAGTACAGGGCTAAGTTTTAAGAAGTAAGAGGTGAACTGCAGTGTCAACTGTTGGTACAGGGCTGTAGAGGATCATCAGCATTGGGGATGCATTATTTTGATTTTATTTTGTGGGCATGCAATAAAAGTAAATTGTCTTTTAATGTTTGAGTAGATGATAATATATACATAGATGTGATTCAGATACCACAGGTGGTAATTATAGTTTTTAACAGGCTTCTCTTTTCATTTCCAAAGTGACTAAAGAATTTCAACTGTTAGTGATAGCAACAATTTGTCCAGCAATGTCAGGATTGTCAACAGAGGAGAATGTTGGGTTGTGAACATTGGAGAGGGTTGCTGTGAAGTGTGTAAGCTTGACAATTCACAGACCTGTACCCCTGGAGCAAATAATACATTATATGTTAATAAAAATAATAAAAAAACAGAGGAGAATGAAGGGAGTCGTGCAAAATTAAGCTTCACCTATTTGCCTTGTCCTTTATTCCAGTATACAGAAGAACAGACAATGCATCTGTTAGAATAAAGATGCTGGGGTAGAAAAATAATCTTATTAAAAGCATATTATTGGGGCACCTGGGTGGTTCAGTGGGTTAAGCCTCTGCCTTCGGCTCAGGTCATGATCTCAGGATCCTGGGATCGAGTCCCGCGTCGGGCTCTCTGCTGGGCGGGGAGCCTGCTTCCTCCTCTCTCTCTCTCTCTGCCTGCCTCTCTGCCTACTTGTGACCTCTCTCTGTCAAATAAATAAATAAAATCTAAAAAAAATGCATATTATCATTGTATAGATATAATTAATAACCAACTGAACTGGGTCATGTTCACTCAGCCAAAACCAAATGTTAACCATATGAGTTAAATTATCTCTCCTTCAAACATGTCTGAGCACATACATTCACAAGAACAACAACAATGAAAATTCAGAAACTTAAAAAGATAAGCATAACTTAAAAGACAATTTGAGGAGAAAAAGCTATAAAATAAATACATGATTTTTTTATTAGGCAACTGCTAAAAACGTTGTTAAGGGAGGGGGAGAAAAGAAGCGTTTAGCTAAGAAAATAACAATATAATTAATAAAATAAGTGGGATGAAATTAAGGCCAGCAAACTTTAGGCTGATTATAAGGGGGGAAATATCATTTTAATGATTGTTGAAATGGTCTTTCCAAGTGGGAGCAAAGACACATACTTCCCTGGATAATGTTCAAGGGGAAAATGAGATAATGCATGTGAGAGTGCTCTGGAAACTCTGGCTTGTGCTACACATGTGAGATTTGCTTGATTGTTGTTACTGTCCTACCCAGTGTGGGGGAGAAAAGGGAACTGGGTCAAGCCACGGGCCAGATAAACACTTAGCCAATATCCAAAGTGCCTGTTTTGGTCCACTGTGGTCTTAGCCAAAGTGAGTCACTTATTAATGTACCAACAACCACAGGCACCATGAAATTACAGGATCATCAAAAGTTCAGTATCCCGCCAGAAGGACTGGGGATAAATATTTATTGACTTCCTAAGGAGGATATGCTTTTGGCTGAGTTATCCCAACTGGAAACTGGATTCATGGTATGATTTCTTTGCAGGGTTGGGAACTGGATAAAACTCAGTCAAGGGTATTAATTTCTGATTTCTATTAGCATTTTTAAAATTTTTGCTTCACATTATCTCCAGCCTGTCCAATTTACCAAGCAATCTAGAATAGTTACATCTCTCTAAAGGTAACTGTTCAGTAAGAACAGTGCCCTATCTCTGGAAGCAATCTAAATCCAATCAAGCACACCATCCCTTCCTTATTGGCCATAGAATAAAATATCCTAAAGAAGCAGACATACAACCTAATGAGCATTTGAGAGTATAGCTCAGGTCCACTTATCCTTCCAACAGAAATGGGAGAACCAGTCCATAAAATAAAGCCTGCCTTTATAGGATATGAGATATTGATACCCAAATATTTTTTGCCTTTTTTAAGGGTACCCAATAAAAAGAAGACACATATAAGACTTGGCAGGGTAGTGGGAGAAAGGTGAGACATATAGCAAGAAACCTATGATCTCATATGTAAACATACATTCTATTAGACAATTTTCAGAATCCTACAATCTTAGAGTTAGAAGGAAGTTTAAAACAGCCACAACTGCCTGTTGCCCAATAAAGAAATGCCATTTAGCTTTACTTGATTTATTTTTATTTTATTTTATTTATTTATTTTTTTTTTTAGAAATAGGTACCTCTATTCACATGACAGCATATTCCATTATTATTTTTTTTCCTCTTTGGCAGCTGGTTAAAACTTCAAAGAACCAGATAATTGAAAACGTATTATCATGGAATCCCAAAAGGATTCTTCAAGGCAAACTAACCCCATTCCTTGATGATCTAGATGGGGCGACTAAGGCCCAGAGAAGGGACAAATTTTTCCCAAAGTCACATCAGTAGCAGAGACAGGACTAGAATCCAAGTAATCAAATTCAGGGCCCAGTGGCTTGTTTATTCCCCATAATTAAAGAAGGGGTGGGCCCAGGTTTAAGGTGTAAGTAAATTATACTTGGTGAATAATTAGGTTGGTGAATAATTACTAGAATAATTAGGTTGGTGAATAATTAGGTTGTAGCTTCTCTTTTTTCCCCCACAGTCCCACCACCTAAACTTGGTTCATTTTATCCTCACCACAAAAAAGTTCCGAAAGGAATTGGATCGGGAAAATATGGCCTATGGAAGGGAAATGGTCCTTTCGGCTTACTCACCTTACCATGGTGACTAACAATCCCCTATAAGTGAAGACATCTTAGTCTTTAATTCCACCATATATGTTACTTGACAGTTTCTTTATTTTTGAGAATGTCATGATATCTTTTGGGATAATTAAAGGATATCATAATGTAGTCACCCTGGGAAGGGAAGGATGGATTTCCATTTACTCAAAAAAAAACTTAAGTACCTTCTATGCTAGGCGTTCTGTTAGGACATGGTGGCAAGAGGGAAAAAAAAAGACAGAGGTGAATAAAACATCTTCTCTACCTTTAAGAAATCATAGTCTTGTGAGGAACATAGAAAACATATCATTAGTTCTAATCCAAGACAAACTATAGCCATCCTGATATGTCCCATGAACACAGAAAAATACCTTCCATTTTGCAGACTGATGGTGAAGCTGACTCACATCCCTTCTGTTACATATCCAATGGGAAAAGTGATAGATAGAGCTAGTCTCCAGAAAGGAAGCAGAGTAAAGTAGCTTCTGCTTCAACCTCCAGATTCAGCTCTGAGGAATATCTCCAAAAAATGTTTCACTCTCTGCAAAAGCCATTCAAGTGGAGCAGGTCAAGAAGACATCTAAAGGAAGGTTTTATGGCCTAGCTTGTGCTCCCAGGTAGAGGCGTTGCTTGCCTTTCCTCTGGCACTAGGGACTTTTTTTCCCTTAAAGAGCTCTTCTAAATGAGGTCTTTCAAAGAAAGAAAAACTAGTATAAAGCAATTAGATAATCCATTCTCCTCTAGTCTCTTTTCCTAGTGTCAAAGTTGGCCTAATTTCCCAGCCTTTATTTTAAACACAAAAAAACTGTGAAAAATGGGAAAAAAATGACATTAACCTTGGAGTAAGAAAAATTTAACTTTGAGTTATGGCTCAGACACTGACTAAACAATCTCTAGAAAGTTTTATTTCCTTTGGCTTGTTTGGCCAACTGTACAATTAAAACAAGAAGACTTTACCTTTTCTAGTTGGATTTTTTGGGTTTGAAAATATCTGTCACATACTGGGAACTTCAGAATTAATAAATTATTGAGGTGCCTGGGTGGCTCAGTCAGTTAAGCATCTGTCTTCAGCTCAGGTCACGATCCCAGGATCCTGGGATTGAGAACCACGTGGGGTTCCCTGCTCAACGGAGAGCCTGCTTCTCTGTCTCCCTCTGCCTGCCACTCTGTCTACTTTTGCTCTTTCTCTCTCTCTGTGTCAAATAAATAGAATCTTTAAAAATAAACATTTTTTAAAAAGTAAAAAAATCATGCTCCCCCCACATATTTCTAAATGCTATATAGAAATACATTCCTTCTAGGAATGATGGATAAATAATATGCTGAGGATCACAGACAGCAGACAAGTAGCAGACTTAGGACTAGAACACAGCTGTTTAACTCAGCTGTATCATCCAGATAAATAGATGGCACTAGGATTGGAATGTACATTTTTAAAGTTTAAGCCAGTCGCAAGAGATTCTGATTCTTTTCATTCCTCCTTTTTTGATCTCATATGATTTATCAACTTTTAATTCTGTAGATTTAACTTTGTGTGTCATATTAAATTTATTCCCTCTTTTCTTTTTTTCATTTAATTTTTTCAGTGTTCCAAGATTCAATGTTTATGTACCGCACTCAGTGCTCCATGCATTACGTGCCCTCCATGATACCCACCACCAGGCTCACCTTCCTTTCTAGTCCCAAAACCACCACCTCAGCTCCAGGTCCCATCCCCTCTCTGCATCTCATTTATCACACTTCTCATGCTTTTCTACTGCAATCCAACTGACTCATATTTACCAGATTTTTCTTCCCAAAACACAAATTTGACTTTTTTCTTTAGCTCAGAAACTTTTAATGATTTTCCAGTGTTTGTCCAATCAAACAGAAAGTCTAGCCTCCAAAAGCTTTCCAGTTTGACACCAAATCTACCACAGCAAACTTAACTTCCACTTTTCCTTAACTGTACTCTAAAATCCAGATTAGTCTGTGTTCTCTTCACATGTCTTTATCTTCCCTGCCTCCAAACAGTTGTTCCTGTTGTTTATCCTGCTTCACTTGCCTTCTCTCCTATCTCCTCCTGTTGAAATACTATCTGTACTCCATGGTCCATCTTAAATAATAATAATAGTTAACCTTTATTGAGTTTGTTTTGGTGCAGTCACTGTGCTAAGTGTGTACAAATATTTTACATGGATTATCTAATTTAATCCTCACAAAAACTATGTAGTAAGCACTATTATTGTCTCCATTTTAGCCTGGAATAAACAAGAGTTCTGAAAGGGGTAAGTAATACTACTTGTCCGATGTCACAAAAATTAATAAATGGTGGGGTTGGGATTTGAACTCAAGTAGTCTGTCTCTGGAGCCCTAAAAGGTGTGAAAATGTCAAAAATGTCTTTCTGATTACCCCGGCTCAACCTGAAGTTAGAAAACCTCAAAGGATTTTGAGCAAACCTTTAAAGCCTATCTTGTGTCATATATATTTATTCTTATATCCATGATGAAACTGTCATCATTTTAAGTGCATTTTAAGTATCTCTCTATCTCACACAGTAGTGACAAAGAGTAGTTGCTCAGTGAGCTTGTTACACTGAATTGATGATATATAGGTGTAAAGGGGGGGATAGGAGAGTTATATAGGGGAAGAAGCTCCACATTCTTCTTGCTTCACATGTCTGACCCAAACCCTCCCTCTCTCACAGTCTTCTTCTTTTCCTCAACTCTAAACCCCAGGTGCTCAGGGTGTTTGGATATGTCCAGGCATGTTCCCAAAGGCCATGCAGGTCCAGTAAATGCCTACACAGGGGCACATTGGCCCTCCAAAGCCATTGGCATATTAACTCAGGTCCTCAGCATGTTAGACAGCATTCTCTGGATACTGATGGATGGACAGACAAACCACCAGAATGCCTTTGCAGATATTCTGATTTTGTAGCTCCTTACTAGGGTCACCCTAACTTGATCCTGAATTTCCACCCCTATGTCCCACAGGTCTGAGCAGCCTTGACAGGCTAGGGAGTGTTTCTGCATTTACCCTGTAAATATATGGATGGATGGATCTTGTTTCAGCTACAGAATCTAGACAAACACACCTCAGTGCAAGCCAGACATACCATCAGGCCCCCACCCCTCAGCCCCCAGCCTACATACCACACTCACAGTAGATCCTTTGCAATCACTCAGGCTCATTTCACATCCCTGTGTAGCAACAACAGCCTAAACTCATTCTCCTTTTCTTTTATGCTATGCCTATTTCTCCGGCCCCCTGAGACTCCCAAATCAGCTACTAGGCTACTGGAGTGTCTAGGCGTGGCTGTGCAAAGAAATCCCACCCCTGAGAGGGACACAGTGTTACTGGGAGGCGGGGAAGGGGAGCTAAACAGAGACCAAGCCACTCCTATGGAAGGAATCAAAAAGCTCCAGTGACTGTGGGCAGAAAGGGAGTTAGGTTTTTCCTGGTCTGTGGGAACAGAGGGAGGGTCAACTGGTCAGAGGCACTGTGCACACTTCTTTTCTTGTAAATATTGCACGGTAGGATGCAGCTGAGCTCTTCAAAGTTCTGTACATGAATGTTAGCAGGCCTGGAATTTTTCAGAAAATTAGTGTTCGAAAATTAACAATTTTCAGCCACATGGAGAAGTCACTTCCTAGCTTTAGCCCTCCTTTTTTTCCCTACCCCTTTGTTCAGAAAGTTAGATAGGATTTGGACAGGAGGAAAGGAGACATAGAACAGGGGAAAGCCCACTCAAAATCAAAGAGAATTTGATTGTGGAATCACCTTCTCTGGGCCCCAGAGTCTCTATACAAAAAAGAGATTGTACTAGATTGTACTAGATAGACTCTTAAGGTTGTTTTTGTTTGTTTGTTTGTTTGTTTTGGTTTGGTTTTTTTTTTTTTTTTCCAGCAATGACATTCTGGGAGTTTAGAAGTTTGTAATCACAGAGTCAGCAGTGGAGAAAGTACTGGAATGTTACTAGTACCTGACCCTGAAGAACCTACAGAGGAATAGGAGAGATAAGACAGACTGGGCATAGAGAACAGTACACAATGCTGAATGAGGGGCTAGGAGGCTAGCAAGGGAGCAGAGAAAAGGGAAAAATAAGAGAGAAAATATGTCCAGGGAAGGACATTAACAGGTGAAGGAGACTGATACACAACAGAAGGAACAAAACAAATTAGTGGAAGAGCCAGGATGCAAAAGACAAAATGCAAGAGGCCAGGAAGACTTTGAATATATTGAACTTCAATTGCTAGGGGGACCCATATGTTGAAGAAATGTTTCACGGATGAAGAAAAGTTGGGAGCAAGAGGGACCCTTTAGACTGTCCCCTACCTGGCACAACCATGCTGTCTTTTATTTTTTAAACACAAGTCCCTTCCAGCTAAGATAAGAGCATCCTTCAAGGCCAGGATTAGTGGCCTTTCTACAACCTCAGGCTCAAGCGCTTACCCAACTTTTGTGCTCTCAGCTACACTGCTCTACCTCTTTGATCCTACTTAGCAAATTGAATATAAGGACAGGAAGCAATGTTAGGCCATTGGTGACCCTTACCTGAGTGAACTGAATTGAAAGGACAGTCACTGGTACATTAACTAGGGGACAATATAATCAGAATTCTTTTCTGAAGAAAAGGTGGGAAGGAATATTTACTGAGCATTTATAAATCATGCAATGTGCTCCTTTGGAGTTTACAACAGCCTACAAGATAGGGATTACTATTCCCATTTTGCAGATTAAGAGACTTGTACTTGTACTTGTACTCCGTAATGCTTCCCTTCTAGGAGGATAGGAAGAAGCCTGAGATAAAGGTATGAGGGAAATGTCAGAGTCCACAAGCTGTTGTTTCGTTATTTGGAAAGTAACCTTAGGCAGCATGTTTGAAGCTATTGTCCTCCACCATTACTTTTCTAATAATACTGTAACAGTTACTAACCTTCAACAAGCACTTGCTAGGTAGTGTTCTAAATGTTTTACATGGATTAATTTATCTCATCCTCACAAAACTCTTTGAATCTAGAAACACTAGAATCATTCTTTCATCTTCTTTTTCTCACATCTCATATTCAATCCCTCAACATAACAGAGCTGTGTCTTCAAAATATACTATGAATCCCACAACTTCTCAGCACATTTACTCAACTACTCAGTTGCAAGCCACCATCAGTTTTCAGCTAGATTATTGCCATAACCTATACTTGGTCTTGCTCTTTACTTTACTCCACTCCAGTCAATTCTCAGCGCAGCAGTCAGAGTGATCTTTTGAAAATGCAGATCAGCTCAAGTCTGTCCAAACTATTCCAATGGCTGGCTTCTAATTCAGAGTAAAAGCCAAAGTCCTTAACAATAGTCTACATTCCATCCAACTCCATCCCACCTCCACCACCCTACCCTTATATCTCTAATATCATCTTCCACTGCCCCATAGCCACCATATCCAACCACACTGGCCTCTTTGCTGTTTCTCCCAACACTCAAAGCAATCTCTAGATTCAGTCTTTCTACTTCTTCCTTCAGCCTGGGCAACTCTTCCCCAGACATCTGCATGGATCTTTCCTTCACTTCCTCTTAGTATCTGCTCAGATTTTACTTTATAAGAAAGAAAACTCTTAAAACCCTATCTAATATAGAGTAATGGAATTACCAATGTCTTTTGGACTTTTCCTCAGAACGAGCCCCCAAGGACCTGAGGTGGGATGTTGGGGTCAGTAGAGTTAAGGCTCTTAGCTGTGCTCTCTATGAGGGATCCACTTTAGCCCCCATACTTGAGTGGTAGAAGTGGGGTTCAGTTATCTCATCTCTTGGGGGATTTCTCATTCCCTACTCTCAAGATGGGCAGGAGTCACTTCATGAATTCAAATCAAGTACTCACAGGTAAAGGGTTTTTCTGATTACACTTCACTGCTGGAATCAGTCTGAAATGACACAGAATAGATAGGGTCAGCCTCCCCCCTGCATATCTCTGGAGTCAGAGATGTTCTTCTGGGGCCAAGTGAGAGATTTAAGGTTCTCTGATGCTACCCTCAAATTTTTCTCAGAGGTTACATAGGGTCACTTGGGGGAATGCTGACCTTGGCTATGTCTTAGAAAAACCAGGTCAGCCTCTAATTCTAGAGTTTGATGAAGGCAGAGTGACCTCTCATGTGAGATATAGACACACTGGGGACCTTAAAGACCCTCTGGAGACTAGAAACAGAAAGCAGAAAACAGAAGCAGAAAGCAGAAGCAGAGACTGAAAGTACCAGGAGATACTGATATGTATGGGGCAGTACCTATGGAATCCAGCATCTATAGGGATGTATATACCTGGATACCAAGATCGACTCCTGGTGCCCTTTTGTCAGCCAATGTGATATGTATTGATAACCATGGCCATAGTCGTCTGAGGCAATGGCATTTACTATCCTGGATATTCTGAATTCAAAAGGTAGGGCATAAGAAAGAGCTCCTCTTATCCCTGGGAGTTTTCACAGTTCAGGTGGACCGTAGTTTATTTCAATAGTTTTTTCTTTCATCCTTAATCATCTTTCTTTTCACCTGCCCAAGATGGCTATTTCAAACTTACTCCTCTTACTCAAGTACCCAACACTAATATATCCTATTCAAAACTCCTAGTAGATAAGACTTCACCTCCAGTTTCACTAAGACCATAGCATAGCACCAGGTTAAAACCCTCTAAACAACTTCAGATCCCTCCCACTTCAAGCTTATTCTTGTCTTTTATATGAGAGTTCCTTTCTGTTCCAGATTAATCTATCTGTGCTTCCTTCCCCCATTTACCCTGCTTTGCTCTATCTGGTATCTTTACAGTCCCTCTTTCTCTGGATCATTCCCCTAAACTCTGTCTTTCCATTTTGAGCCAAGATTCTGGAAGGGGTTTTCCATAGTCATGCTTCCATATCCTTACCACATCTCTTAATTTCTAAATTCACTATATTCTGACATCCTCAGGATCACCCATGAATTCTTTTATAGTCAAACCCATGGCTTCTTCCTGTCTTATTTGAATTCTCTGAAACACCCAAAGTTTTTGTTTGTTTGCTTGTTTGTTTGTTTTCACTGACTCTCTTGACTTTCATCCTATATCTCCTGGCTTCATTTCTTTTTTAATAACTTTTCCCAGATTCTCCTTCTCCATTTATCCCTCAAATTCTGAGGTTTTCCAGAGTCCCCCACCCCACAACATTGCCCTTCTTTCTTGACTCTAATTTCTCTCACTGGAACCTATGTGTCAGAGATCTTACCTGTCATCTGACTGGTTAATTCTCTCACACAAAACAGAATCTAAAAATACTAAGGGTTCAATATATCTTTGTTGAATAAATGAGTGAAAAAAATAACTGAAAGAAGAATGTTAACCTTTGAATTCACCCATCTTTAATGAGTTCTCTGACCCCAGGTGAGTGACCATACAAAGAAAATAGCCAAAAAAAGAACATTCATGCCTGCACCCAAAATACTAACAACAGCCAACACTTGATCAGCGCTTGGATTAACTCTGTATGTCAGGCCCCGTGCTAAGTGTTCTATGTCCAATACCTCATTTAATCTTTACAATTACCCTATGAGGTAACTATCATGTCCTTCCTATTTTACAGATGAATAAACTGAGTCACATAAACGAAAGGTAACTTGTCCATGGGGCCACAACTAGTGTCATCTGACCCAAGACTCTCAAGAATAGCTGATATCTCAATTATTCACTATTACACTCAAAAGTAGAATCTTTCCTTCCCAATCTGAAGTTCTTCCCATCTTCCCTGGACTACTATTCCAAACCACTACCTTTTTTAAAATATTTTATTTATTTATTTGTCAGAGAGAGAGAGAGAGAGAGAGAGAGAGAGAGAGAACTGGCATACACAGAGGGAGAAGCAGGCTCCCTGCCGAGCAAGGAGCCCGATGTGGGACTCCATCCCAGGACGCTGGGATCATGACCTGAGCCGAAGGCAGCCGCTTAACCAACTGAACCACCCAGGCATCCCACCACTACCTTTTTTTTTTTTAAAGCCCTTACTCTGGCAGCTAATTCCCAGTCTAGAAAATGCACTCCTGTCTTCTTCATAAAAAGAAAAAAGAAATCAAAACCAAAACCAAACCAAAACAAAACAAAACAAAAAAACAGATTTTGTTAGACATGAAGTCCCTCTATCCCCTTCCCTTATGCTTATAATGTCTCTCTCTTCAGTCACTCTAGCTTTTCCTCTGGGGGGACAGGAAAAGAGCATTAGCATTCTCCCTGTTTCCTGCCTCTTATGGACCATGCTTCATTTTTTAACCCCTCTCTCATGTTATCTTTAGTATTCACCTTCTCTCTTGTGTCCAGCCCTTCTACCCACAAACATATTCGAATTCCTCCCACTGCAAAATAAAATCAAACCTTCTTCTATGTTGCCTCCTCCTCAAATAACAGCCACCTCTTTCTTTTTTTCCTCAGTCAAATTTCTGGTCACAGTAATCCTCATTCCTTGTTTCCATGCCTTCATTTTCCTTTGGATTCCCAATCTACTGCAGCCTGGCTTCTAGTTCTATTTTCTCTCCTTGGGGTCACAAGTGACCTCTTTTACTGACAAATACTCTTTTACTGACAAATTTTAAGGAAAATTTGCACTCATTTTTAAGGTATATTTGCAGTGTTCTTCCCCTGACCCCCACCTCAAGTGTTGGTCACTGTTTTCTTTGGGAAACATTATTTCCTTGCTGGAAAACATCATGGTCTCCTGGTTTTCCTCTATATCTCTAACCTCTCAGTCTCAGATTGTAGCCCTGGATATTCTCTCTTACATCATTCCTTGACATTGTGAGGTCGTGGCCCTTAAAACATTTTATACATATGATCTTAATTACCCATAGAACACCCTTTTGAAGCAGGTATGATTTCCTTTATTTTACACATGTGGCAATTTAGGGCCAGAGAAGTTAAGTGAATTTCCTAAAGGCACACAGCCAAATACAAGCTTAATCCAGAACTATAGCCAGAGCCTAACTCTAAGCATGCCACATTACGTTGTCTTGCTCCAGTTAATAAGGGCATGGCACAGCAGTAAAGTGGCTTTGGATTTTGAATTGGGATCCTAGGTCTATCACTTACTAATCTGTGTTCTGTGTGATCTTAAGCAAGTACTTAACTTCTTGCAGCCTCAGTTCACTCATTTAGAAAATATGAAAAGAAAAAAGGCAGATGGGAAGATTAAAGAGGAACATTATGGGCTTCCTAACCCAGTTCCAGATACAGGAACTTAACAACTGAGATCTGTTAGGATGGTATTTATAATGATGACTATAGTTATTAATCTTTTGTTACCCAACTGATTTTTCCACCCTTTTGTCTAAACTTATTAGTCTATTTTTTATTACTAGTTTCTGTTTTTATTTGTTTTGCCCAACTGAAACCTCCTCTGAGAGAAATTTGTAATTTTGACTGAGGCAAGTAGACAAACCCCTGTGTCTTTCTTGAACTACTTCCACAGGCTGAAGCTTAGAAGCTCAGCATACACACTGACCAGAAGGCTGTACAACTCTGACTCTTCTACACATGCATTTGTTAATACTATTACTTTAAAATATTGAGTAGTGTAGTCCTTTAGAGTTCTGTGCACATGTACAAAACTCATCTAATATTTATAACCACAGGAAAGTAGTATTACTATTATGCCAGTTTACTAATTGGAAAGTTCAGAAATGCAATCTCTTGAATGTGTACTTTATGCAGGCACCCTGATGGACAATTTATAGGTTACCTCACAAACACTAGAGCACTTCCATCATCTGGGGATTATTAGCTTCATTTTTTAAGATGAAAAAAATGGACTAACATTGCACTGTATGATAACGAACCACAATTTAAATGAAAACTTTAAAAGAAAAAAATGGTTATATAAAACACTGAGTAACAACCAAATGAGTACAACATTGCTCAGCAGAGGTGTTGAGATTTGAATCTGAGTTTTCTAAGGCTACCCAAAGCCCTTTAAAAAAAATCTTATTTATGTATTTGACAAAGAGAGATATCACAAGTAGGTAGAGAGGTAGACAGAGAGAGAGGGGGAAGCAGGCTCCCTGCTGAGCAGAGAGCCTGATGTGGAGCTTGATCCCAGGACCCTGAGATCATGAAGGCAGAGGCTTAACCCACTGAGCCACTCAGGTGCCCCTACACAAAGCTCTTTTCACTGCATCATGCTACTTCTTACTTACAAAGAGCCTTGTGGGGATAAAAAAAATTATCACTGAGAATGTAGAAAAGGTTTAGATATTTCACTCTAAAATCCTACTAGTAGGAGAACTTTACAGCACCATTTGTGTAAAATATCAAGATTGTTTAGCTTGCTTTAATTTCCAAGAAAAAAAATCTGCAACATGATATGTCTGGATGAAAATAAATAAATAAATAAATAAATAAATAAATAAATGGTAAAAGTTATTGTTGTGAGTGACAATATTAAGGGATACATAATCATATAGAAGATTCATAATCATGTGAGATTTATCTAGTGTCAAGAGGGCAGGTTCTAATATTCTTATTCTCCTTAGTATTGGTGAGTTATCCAGACACCCACTGCACTGCCACTCCACTACCACTGTGTTCTTTGGTTTGAGAAGATTCAGGAAGATGTAGTCACTTTCAGCCAATATCTGAAGGGCTGTCATAGGCTAAAAGGAACAAGTAAGATTTGTATATCTAAAGAGGGCAAAGTAAGGACCTATGGCTAAAATGTACAGACCAACAGATTTATGGTCATTATAAGGAACAATTTTCTAATAATCACAGTGAAGAGTCAAGTCAGTGTCTAGGGCTCCAGATAATAGTTTCTTCTTCCATTTATCTTCGCTAATATAATGTTTTTAGCATGGAGTGGGGAAGCCATGGTCATTCTCCTTAGTGTTAGTCTCTAGCCTGTCTAGATTCAGAGTGATTCTTTCAAGAGAGAGTTTAGACCTAAGATTTCCCTCAAGCCATTTCTCAAGACTTCTCTTCAGTAGGGCTTTGCAGGCCTTGGTTGTGTTACCCTTCAGTAAGTTGCAAATTGACCCCTCATGGCAAGTCTCAAGGCTAAGTGCAGGCTGGGGGTCTCAGTCTGCTCTGGAATAATTCTAATAGATGATCTAAGGATGAAGTAGATGCAGGCTTAAGTGTAGAAGATACAGAGTTATAAATTAGCCTCAGGGAGCTGGCATCTCCAGAAATTCCCTAGAAAGCAGTCAGCATCTAGGAGTGAGGTGAAGGCAGTCTTAGGCCCTGAATGTAGAAGTGAGGATAGGGCAGAGAGGAGAGGTTGCCAGAAAAATGCTCAGTCTTCTTGGACTAATTTTGAGTACAGTCAAGCTATTATCAGGCCCTGATAAATATAAAACACATAGAGGTGTTTTTTTGTGTCTTAACTAATTTAATTTTCACAACAGCCTTATAAGAGAGGTATTATGATTATCATCCTTATTTTTCAGATGAGAAACTAAGATATAGAGAAACCAGGGAACTTGTTCATAATCATATAGCCAGAAAACAGTAATCGATTCAAGAACTTTAATTCAGGTTTTTAACCAGCAAAATCATCATCACTGGGAAACTTGTTTGAAATGTAATTATCTAGTCCCACCCCAGACCTAATGAATCAGAAATTTCCAGAGGCAGGCCCAGAAATCTGGTTTAACAATCTCTTCAGGATGATTCTGATACTCATTCAATTTTGAATACCACTGTTCTAAAGCAATAAATGAAACATTTTCTCTCCTTCCCAATCAAATATTTCCCCCATACTTCCTGCACAGCTGTTCTAAATTTCTACCTCTTTCCTAAAGTCCCTACTTTGGCACCTAGTTGTCAGTCCAAGAAAATGGACCCCTCTCCTTATCATCCAGAAAAAAAGATTATTTAAGTTATGAAGCCCTTCCACCTCTTTTCCTTACCCTGTAAGTTTCTCTTTCTCTCCACCCATCCTGGCCTTTCCTCTTGGTGGAGACGAGGGGAGTGTGAGCCTCCTTCCTCTCCCCTATCCCCTTTGGATCATACTTTATTATTAACTACTCTCTCACTGTACTTTTATCACCCACCTTCTCTCCTCTGTCTGCTTCCCTACCCATAAACATATTCAAATTCTTCCCACTAAGGTGGGGGAAACCTTACCACTACTTTAACTACTTCTCAGATGACTGTGCCTCTGGGTTTATTTCAAGGGACATTAAGATTATCCAGCAATAACCCTATGCATGCTTCTATCCAACCACTTCCTTCTACTTCCCTCTGATAACATCATCTCCCTCACCCTAGCACTACACCTATGGAAAACCAGCCTCATTAAGCTCAAAAGCCACCTGAGGGCCACCTAGAATTGACCCTTCAACACCAAAATGCCACTAGTTGTTATATAGTCCCTGCTTCAGAACCTCTATATTCATCAATATGGACCTGGCTTCATAAATAGTATGTATTAGATATTGATTTATTGATAGTTAATTAAGGGAGTTTACAGGTGGAAGTAGCACCTAAAAGAGGATGGAAAAGTATGAACTGGGGCTGAATCTTTTGCATTAAGAAAATAATCAGTAGAGAAGTCCTTTAATGATTCATAGGTGAACCTCTTGAGCTCATCAATATCCAGTCAAACTTATCCAGAGAGGCCAAGAAAACCAACAGAGAGAACCACAAATATGAGCAGTTAAGAGACGTTTGCCCTTATTTCCCTGGTCTCCTTTTTCCCAAGACCAGAGCAGTGGGTTCTTGAAAAAGGAAGTGGATAAAGTACCTTCGGAATTTGACCCTGCTCCTCTCCCAACACATACGTATACAAATAACAATTCCAAAGTTCTGGAGATGGAGAAGGAGAATAATATTCTGGATCATCTTTACAATTTAGGCCCTTCAAGCTAAGGATCTTGAGATGAAATCATTCTGGACTATCCAAGTGGGCTCTAAAGCAAATGACAAGTATCCTTATGAGAGACACACAGAAGAAAGACACACAGGGAGAAGGAGACACACATGTGAAGGTGGAGGCAGAGATTGGAATTATGTAGCCAAAAACCAAGGAACATCTATAGCTACCAGAAGCTGGAAGAGATAAAAACAGATTTCCCCTAGGGCTTTTGGAGAGAGTGTAGCCCTGCTGACATTTTGATTTCAAACATCCAGTCCCTAAGAACTATGAAAAAATGAATTTCTGTTGTTTTAAGTGACAAACTTTGTAGTAATTTGTTATGGTAGCCCTAGCTAACTAATACACTGCCTCACTTTATCTCCCTTATTAAAGTATAATACATGAACATATATTTTAAAAAATCACCACCACCATCCCAGAAGTTCCCCCTTTTGCTCTGTTCTAGTCACTAAACACCTTCAAAGTCACCATTAATAGGACTTCTAACAGCACAGATTAGATTTCACTGTTTCGTGATTTATTTGAATAGAATCATACAATTTATACTCATTTCTGGCTTGCTTTGTTTGTGAGATTCATCTACATTGTTGCATGTAACTGCAAAAATTTCACTGAATTACTGTAGAGTATTCCTTGTATAGATTGTATTTATTCATATTCTCCACCTTATTGTTGTTGTGTATATGGGGAGTTTCCGGGATTGGGTTATTACAAATAGTACTGTTATGAACATCCCTGAACAGGTCTCTTGCTGAGCTTATTTACCCATTTTTTTGGTTATTTACCTAAGAATGAGGTATGCCTATGTTCAGTTTTAGCAGAGATTATCCAACGGTTTTTCCAAACATTCGAATGAATTTACACTGCCACTGACAGTAGATGACATGCTCCATGTCTTTACCAAAACTTGGTATTTTCCATCTTTTTTATTTTAGTCATTCTGGTGAGTGTTTGATGTCTTTGCAATTTGTATTTTGCTGATAACCAATGAAATTAGTCACTTCTTGGTATGCTTATTGGGAATTTGCGTATAGTTTTTCAAAGCATCTTCAAGTCTTTTGCCTATTTTTTCTAATAGACTGTCTTTCTTATTAATTTATAGGTATTCTTTATATAGTCTGGATATGAGCCCTTTGTCAGATATATTGCTAATACTTTCTCCAACTTGTAGTTGCTTTTATTCTCTTGACATGACATCTTTAATGAACAGAAATTAGTAATTTTAATTCAGTTCATGTTATTGAGCTAAAGTTTAACTTTTTGGATAGAGCTTTTGTTATGCTTTAGAAATCTTTGCTTACTTCAAGATCACAAAAATATTCTATATCTTTTTTAACTAAAGGTTTATTGTTTTACTCTTAACCTTTTTTTAAATTTTAATTCTAATTAATTTATTTTTTTAAATTTCTTTTATTTTATTTTTTTTCCACTGGATATTTTTCCCTGCCTTGTCAAAGATTATTTGATCATAGAGTTGAGGGTCCATATCTTGGCTTTCTACTCTCTTCCATTGGTCTATGTGCCTGTTTTTGTGCCAGTACCATGCTGTCTTGGTGATCACAGCTTTGTAATAAAGCTTAAAATCAAGCAATGTGATATCCCTTGCTTTGTTTTTCTTTTTCAACATTTCCTTGGTGATTCAGAGTCTTTTCTGGTTTCATAGAAATTTTAGGATTGTTTGTTCCAGCACTTTGAAAAATGCTGATTGTACTTTGATCAAGATGGGGTTGAAAGGATAGGAAGTCTATATGATTTTTAGAAAGAGCTTGAAAAATTGGCTAAAAAAGGAAACAAACCAACAAATCTGTTGCTTGGGATTTTGTGTGAGGTTGTGTTAAAACTATATATTTATTTTGGGAAGGACATATACACCTTTAAAATGTTGAGTCTCTCAGTTCATGAACATGCTATATCCCTCTCTTTAGGCCTTCTTTAATTTCTCTCAATAATGTTTTATTGTTTTTGGAAGAGGTTTTTTTTTAACATCATTTGTTTTTGGTGTAGTGTTCCATTATTCATTGTTTGCATATTACACCCAGCACCCAATGCGATCCATGCCCTCCTTAATACCCATCACCGGGCTCACCCAACCCCCCACCCCCTCCTTCCTAAAACCCTTAGTTTGTTTCTCAGAGTCCAAAGTCTCTCAGGTTTCATCTCCCCCTCCAATTCCCCCCCCTTCATTTTCCCCTTCCTTCTCCTAATGTCTTCCATGCTATTCCTTACATACCACAAATAATTGAAGGCATGTGATAATTACTTTATCTGCTTGAATTATTCCACTTAGCATAATCTCCTTCAGTCCCATCCATCTTGATGCCAAAGTTGGGTATTTATCCTTTCTGATGGCTGAGTAATATTTCATTGTATATATGGACCATATCTTTATCCATTCATCTGTTAAAGGACATCTCAACTCTTTCCATAGTTTGGCTGTTGTGGACATTGCTACTATGAACATTGGGGTACATATGGCCCTTCTTTTCAACATCTGTATCTCTGGGGTAAATATCCAGTAGTGCAATTGCTGAGCCATAGGTAGGGTAGCTCAATTTTTAATGGCTTGAGGAAGCTCCACACTGTTTTCCAAAGTGGCTGCACCAACTTTTATTCCCATCAACAGTGTAAGAGGGTTCCCCCTCCTCCACAACTTTTCCAACATTTGTTGTTTCTTGCCTTGTTAATTTTGGCCATTCTAACTGGTGTAAGGTGGTATCTCAATGTGGTTTTTATTTGTATTTCCCTAATGACTAATGATGATGAACATTTTTTCATGTGTCTGTTATCCATTTGTATGCCTTCTTTGGAGAAGTGTCTGCTCATGTCTTCTGACCATTTTTTTTAATTGATTATTTGTTTTTTGTGTGTTGAGTTTACAAAGTTCTTTATCGATCTTGGATATCAGCCTTTTACCTGTAGTGTGATTTGAAAATATCTTCTTGCATTCTGTGGGTTGCCTTTTTATTTGTTGACTGTTTCTTTTGTTGTGTAGAACGTTTTTGTCTTGATGAAGTCCCAAAAGCTCATTTTCACTTTTGTTTCCCTTGCCTTTGGAGATGTGTCTTGAAAGAAGTTGCTGTGGCCAAGTTGAGAGTATTATTTTTTCTCATAATTTTTGTTCCTACATGTTTGGTAATTTTGATGCTAATGTAAATGACATTTTTAAAATTTCAATTTCTATATATAGCTAGTATATAGAAATATCATTACTTTTGTATACTGACTGAACTTGCTAAACTTACTTATCAAGTCTGATAGTTTTTAGATTATTTTGGATTTTATACATACACAAATATGTCATCTGAGAACAATAACAATTTTATATCTTCCTTTCTAATCCTTATTATTTTTATTTCTTTTTCTCATTCTATTGTAGTGATCAGAACTTCAATATAATTCTGAATCAAATTGGTGATTGCAAGCATTCTTTGCTTATCCCTGATTTCAGGAGTAGGGCTTCCATACTTCACTACTAATTGCGATGTTTTCAGTACGTTTATGTACATTCCTTATCATATTAAAGAAACTCCCTTTTATTTCTACTCTGCTAAGGGTTTTTTATCATGTATACTCTGAATTTTTTCAAAAAATTTTTGGCATCTCCTAGGATGATCATAATTTTCTTTTTTTTTTCTGTTAATTATTTTGAATTTTAAACAACCCTTGCATTCCTAGAACAAACCGACTTGCTTATAATGCATTTTGCTTTATATAAAGCTGGGTTCAATTTAATGATAACTTGTTTAGCATTTCTGCATCTATATTTATAAGAGATTGGTTTATTGTTTAGTTTCTTTGTAATGTCCTTCCTGCTTTGCTTTCTATATTGGTACAATGGCACAAATAACTAAGCCAATGAGTCATGTCCCATGAAAGCTTGCCTCATTCCTTGGGATGTTAGATAGGTCTTACTCAATAAGCATTCTTTTGCACCCATAATTGATTCCTCAGGCTCAGCAATTTGACCAGGAGAAGGCATTGGTTTTTTGTTAATCACTTCTTCTCCTCATCCTTTATAAGGCTAATGGTAATGTTAGGCCCAGCTGGAATATCCTGAGTGGGTAATCTCAGTGGAAGTGGCAAGGGAGAGATAAAAGAATTACTGTTCTTGGTCTTGTCTCCTTGATAGGGGAGCTCATCTTTTTGTAGGCATGATCCCTCTACCTAAACTTACCTCATAGCCAGCAGAGGTCCTGCTGGGTTCCATGAAGAAACTAAGACTTAGAGAGATGAAGCAACCTGCCCAAGTTCATTCAGCTTGTGCATGACAAAACCAGGGTTCAAACACAAGTCTCTCTAGCTATAAACTACTGTGGTGATGGGAGTTTAGTCCAGTAAGCACAGCAAGAGCAATAGCTAATACCTCCCTACAGTTTTAAAATGAAAGCTGTCATCTGAGCTTAACATCTGTTACAACGGAGTCACCTGGTATTTTCAGTTCTTTTATTATACTGTCTTTTAATAACCAGAACAGGAGTACTTTATACCAAACAACCTTAGCAAAAGAATGTAAGTTATTTTAATATGTACCAAAAACTGCTTGCTTCAATGTTATTATCATGTTATGTCTTTAAACTCTTGGACTTCTGTGTTAAAATGACTTGATGGCAGGGAAAATTAACATAAAGTAGATTTTAAAGCAATAGACCATTATTTTTATAAAAGTTTATAGCCACGTAGACCTCTTCTCTCTGTTTCTGTCATATCCCACAAAAGAGGACTTGAAGTGGATGACAAATTGAGGTGTTTTCTAAAGCATCTTCTGACAATGATAGATTTGTAGGTTTTGAAGTTATATCCTTCTAAAAATAACCAAGCACATATCCTCTCAAATTACCTGGCATTATGTTTTTTGTGTTACCCTCTGAGGTCTTACTGGAGCCACAAAGTAAAGAAAATAAAGAGAAGGTTTACTTTTTGTACATCTACTATGTGTACCACATCTTGGCCCTTTCACAGTCATCATGTCTTAACCGAGAATGTGTATTTCCCAGGGTGTATGCTGTAAAGTTCTTTCCAGGAAAGTCCCAGGCCATTCCCTAGGACCCAATAGGGTAAAAAAAATTTTTTTGAGATACATAGCACAGGGGAGCCTGGGTGGCTCAGTGGGTTAAAGCCTCTGCCTTCAGTTCAGGTCATGATCCCAGGGTCCTGGGATTGAGCCCCACATCAGGCTCTCTGCTCAGCAGGGAGCCTGATTCCCCCCCTCTCTCTGCCTGTCTCTCTGCCTACTTGTGATATCTCTCTATATATATCAAATAAATAAATAAATAATAAAATCTAAAAAAAAAAAAAGAGATACATACCACATAAATAAAAGAGGCAGAGTGATGGGGAGAGAGGGAGGAAAAGATGGGGGGAGGGAAAAAATGAGCAGAGGAGGAAACATAAATGAAAATATAGAATAATAAATATTTTCTTTGTTTTTTTCTTTCTGCATAAACACTGTAGTTTTACCTATCTTTAAATTTTATATAAATGTAGTCATTTATTATGCTCACTTTTTTAATCTTTCTTCTTTTACTCAAGATTATGGCTATGGGATTCATATAAGATATTGGTTATTACAGTTATTCATTCTTGTTATTAGTCATTTCCTGTTCAAATATATAAAATATAGTATAACTTATGAAGTTGTATGTGCACTTTATATAGGACCATGCTAGTCATCTATCAAATGTATCAGTTTTACTCTATGTGTATGAAGTGAGTGGGAACCTTAGTTTCTTCTTCAGTAAATTAGAGATAACAGAACTTGCCAACTCATCAGTTTGTTGTGAGAATTAAATAAGATAAATGAAAGTTTAACATGCACAGTGTCTCACTGAAGCTCTGTTTCTTCCACGATGGAAAGCTTTTAATGAACAGAGCATATGACTTTGTAACCAGAGATTCTTGGCATAGGTTTCTAGTTCCATTGCCTCCCTTTCCTTTTATTTTAAAGATTTTATTTATTTATTTGACAGACAGTGATTACAAGTAGCCAGAGAGGCAGGCAGAGAGAGAGAGAGAGAGAGAGAGAGAGAGAGGAGGAAGAAGGCTCCCCACCGAGCAGAGAGCCCATGCGGCACTTGATCCCAGGACCCTGAGATCATGACCTGAGCTGAAGGCAGAGGCTTAACCCACTAAGCCACCCAGGCGCCCCTCCCTTTCCTTTTTTAAGCCTCAGTTTTTTCATCTATAAGATGAAGATTGATTATATCTATCAATTTTCACAATATGTACAAATACTGAATCATTATGTTGTACAAATATAACTAATATGTCAGTTACATCTCGATAAAAAAAATCCCCCAAACAAGTTTTGTTAACAGGGATTCTATTAAAAACTGTACAATACCTGCCACATGGTAGGCAGTTGGCAGAGTTGATTTTTTAAAAGATTTTATTTATTTATTTGACACAGAGAAAGATATCACAATTAGGCAGAGAGGCAGGCAGAGAGAGAGGTAGAAGCAAGTTCTCTGCTGAGCAGAAAGCCTGAGGTGATGCTCAATTCCAGGACCTTGAGATCATGACCTGAGTTGAAGACAGATGCTTAACCAGCTGAGTCACCCAGGTTCCCCCAGAGTTGACTTTTTTCAGACATTCTAGACTGGGCTGTTTAGACACCATATCATATCTATGGTAAGAGTGTATCAATCTCCCAGCTTAGCACAGAAAAGCAGCTCTGAAACTCTCTGTGTGTCTACATGTGTGTGTGAAATAGAGAGACTGAGAGAGATGAGATGAGATGGGTAGGGATGAAACAGAGAGAAATAATGAGGTTGTTTTCCTGAACCTGACCTAACCTTGCCTAGAACCAGGAAGGGGGGACCCTTTTGAAGTAGAGTCTGCCAAAAAAGAAAAAAAGAAAAAAAATCCAGGATGTATTTTTCCTATGAGTGGTGGGATTCTCATGAATGAGTGAGCTTAATGAGGAAAGTATAGTTATTATTACATTTATCTCACTATGGCAACCAGATATGAACTGCACAACACTGAATCCTGAAGAGTTACCCTAGGAACCCATGCTGGCCAATTATAAACGGTTTTGTCAGATGTTATTAATTATTGCCCAACACCCTCCCTTCCTCCTCAGGAAAATGACTCAGCTCTATCACCACTTTGTTTGTCTTTATGACTGATAAGGAGGGTGAGGCCTGAACTTCCTTTATCCCCTACTCACCAAGTGATTTTTATCCAAGTGGGGTGACCTGTCTGTTGTTCTCACTTCATCTGTTAGAAGCCATACCCTGAACATTCTCCACTGAATTGAGTGGTCTTTAATAAACATCAAGTCCTAAGGATGGTTCTGGCTTTTTCTCAATGTTCTTCCTCCCTCCAAATTCCCAACATCACAGTACTTACCCTGCACTATCTCCAAGACATGAGCAAAAAAGCTATTCAGAAGCAATGATATGTGAATATTGAACCGCCCTTGCAACTCAGGAATAAATCCCACTTGATTGTGATGAATGATTTGTTAATGTATTGTTGAATTATGTTTGCTATTATTTTATTGAGGATTTTTGCATCTATGTTCATATTGGCTGTTTTCCGTGTGTGTGGAGGTAAGGGGGTCTTAATCTGGTTTTGGCATCAGGGTTATGGTTGGCCTCAGAGAATGAATTTTGAAGTTCTCCTTCCTCTTCTATTTTTTGGAATAGCTTGTGAAGAATGGGTGTTAAATCTTTAAATGTTTATTAGAGTTCGCCTATAAAGCCATCTTGTCCTGGACTTTTGTTTGTAGAAGTTTTTTTGTTTTGTTTTGTTTTGTTTTATTAAGATTCATTTATCTGAGATAGAGAGAGAGAGAGAGTGAACGAGCACAAGCTAGGGGGAAGGACAAAGGGAGAGGGAGAAGTAGACTCCCCTCAGAGCAGGGAGCCAGAAGCAGACTCCCCACTGAGCAGGGATCCAGCCAGCTAGATCCCAGGACCCTGAGCTCATGACGTGAGCCAAAGATATTTAACCAACTGAGCCACCCTGTAGGGAGTTTTTTGATAACTGATTCAATTTCTTTGTTGGTGATTTGTCTGATCATGTTTTCTGTTTCTTTCTATTTCAGTTTTGGTAGTTTATGTTTCTAGGAAAATATTCATTTATTTTAGGTTGTCCAATTTGTTGGCATATAGTTTTTCATAATATTCTTTTACAATTGTTTATAGTACTGTGGTATTGGTTGTTATTTCTCTCCTTTCATTAATGATTTTGTTTATTTGAATCCACTTTTTTATGAGTCTGACTGCAGGTTTATTGATTTTGTTGATCATGTCAAAGAACCAGCCCCTGGTTTCTATTGGGGTTTTATGAGTTTCTATATCTTTTATTTCCTCTCAAATCTTTACTATTTTGTTCTGCTGATTTGGAGTTTGTTCTTTTTCTAGCTTCCTTTGGCATGAAGTTAGGTTGTTTATTTGAGATATTTCTTACTCCTTGAGGTAGGCTTGTATTGTTATAAACTTCCCTCTTAGAACATTTTTTGCTGCATCCCAAAGATTTTTGTATCATTGTGTTTTCATTTTCACTCATTTCCATGTAAATTTTTACTTCTTTGATTTCATGTTTGACCTATTTATTGTTTAGCAGCATATTATTTAACTTCTGTCTGTGCTCTTTCCAGATTTTTTTTTGTGGTTGATTTCTGCTTTCATAGTGTTGTGTACAGTAAAGATGCATGGTATGATGTTGATCTTTTTAAATTTCTTGATACCTGTTTTGTGGCTTAGTATGTAGTTTATACTGGAAAATGTTCCGTGTGCCCTTGAAAACAATGTGTATTCCACTGTTGAAGATGGAATGTTCTGAATATATGTGTTAAATCCATCTGGTCCAGTGTGTTATTCAAAGCCACTGTACTTTGTTGATTTCTGTTTGGTTGATCATTCTATTGTTAGAATTGGGGTGTTAAATTCCTGACTATTAATATATTATTATTGCTTATTTCCTTATGTTTGTTATTAAATATTTTGTGTATTTGGGTGCTCCCATATTGGATGCTTAAATATTTACAATTATTTATATTTTTTTGTTCGATTGTCCCCTTTATTATATAGTGTCCTTTTTTAACCTCTTGTTATACTCCTTGTTTTAAAATCTGTTTTGTCTGATAAGCATTGCTACTCTGGCTTGTTTTGACATTATCTTGCATAATAAATGTTTCTCCACTTCTTTGCTTTCATTTTGCACGTGTCTTTATATCTTAAATGTCTTTTGTAGGCAGCATATAGTGGGTCTTGGATTTTTTTTAAGATTTTATTTATTTATTTGACAGACAGAGATCACAAGTAGGCAGAGAGGCAGACAGAGAGAGAGAGGAGGAAGCAGGCTCCCTGCTGAGCAGACAGCCTGATGCGGGGCTCGATCCCAGGACCCTGGGACCATGACCTGAGCCAAAGGCAGAGGCTTTACCCCACTGAGCCATTCAGGCACCCCTGGGTCTTGGATTTTTACCCACTGTGTCACCCTGTGTCTTTTGATTGGAGAAGTTAGTCCATCTATAGCCAAAGTTAATATTTATTTTATTTTACGTTATTTTCCTTTATTCATTTCATTTTAATACCAGTAAAGTTTACATACAGTGGTCTTCACAATAAGTGTACTCCTTAGTTACTATCACTTATTACACCCACCCATACACCCACCTCTCCTCTGGTAATCATTAGTTTGTTCTCAATAGTTTAGAGTCTACTTCTTGACACCTCTCTCTCTCTCTCTCTTTTCTTTTGCTCATTTGTTTTGTTTCTTAAATTCCACATATGGGTGCAAGCAGATGGTATTTTTCATTTTTTGACTGACTTATTTCACTTAACACTACACTCTCTAGCTTCATCCATGTGATTGCAAACGGCAAGATTTCATTCTCTTATGGCTGAATAATATTCTATGGTGTGTATGCACACACACACACACACACACACATATATATAGATAGATATAGATATAGAAAGATATAGATAAATATGTATAGATATAGATACACAGATATAGATATAAAGAGAGAGAGAGAGATGCCACATCTATAACAGCAATATTCATGATAGCCAAATCAAATTATGGAGGCAGGCCAACTGTACATCAAATTAATTATTGATAAATATGTATTTAGTATAATTTCGTTACTTCTTTTGTTGTTTTCCTTTGTAGTTTTTCTCTGATCCTTTGTTTCTTTCTCTCTCTCGTGGTTTGCTGGCTTTCTTTAGTCATATATTGATTTTTCTTTTTCTTTTTCCCTTGTATATCTGTTACTTTGTTGCCATTAGGTTTGTATATAAAATCTGCATATAGAAGTCTAAATTAACAATCACTTAAACTTGATTCCATTCTTTATTTCTCTCCCCCAACATTTTAGATACATGGTTTCATAATTTATATCCTTTTATTTTGTGAATCCTTTGACTGATTTTTATAAATATACCTATTTACCACTTTTGGGCTTCCAGAATTTCATACTCTTACCTATGGTATTTCCTTTCCACTCAGTGTACCTCTTAATTATTTCTCCTGGACTGGTTTACTGGTCATGAACTCCTTTAGTTTTTGTTTGCCTGAAAAACTTTTTAATCTTTCTTTCTATTCCGAATGATAGCCTTGGTGGATAGAGTATTCTTGGCTCCAGATTTTTCATTTAGATTATATCATGTCACTCTCTTGTGTCCTGTGAAGTTTCTGCTGAAAAATCTGCTCATAGCCTTATAGAATTTCCCTTGTATGTAACTGCCTTCTTTTCTCTTGCTGCTTTTAATTTTGTTTGTTTGTTTTTGTTT
Source organism: Mellivora capensis (assembly GCA_004024625.1). Taxonomy (NCBI): domain Eukaryota; kingdom Metazoa; phylum Chordata; class Mammalia; order Carnivora; family Mustelidae; genus Mellivora; species Mellivora capensis. The sequence goes on from PISX010016094.1 coordinate 45,051, forward strand.
ATAACTATTTTTTGCCTTGTTAATTACTAGTTTCTTGGTGTGAACCTCCTTTGTTTGATTTTGTTGGGAGATTTCTGTGCCTCTAGAATCTGGATATCTGTTTCCTTCTCCACATTAGGGAAGTTTTCAGATACTATTTCTTCAAATAAATTTTCTGCCCCCTTAATCTCTCTTCTTCTTCTAGGTTCCCTATAATGAAAATGATTTTAAACTTGATGGAGTCCCTGAGTTCCCTAAGACTATTCTCAATTTGCATAATTCTTTTTTTTCTTTCATTTGCTCAGCTCAAATACTTGTCATTAGCCTGTTTTCTGGGCCATTAATTCATTCCTGTTCTTCCTCTACCTTGCTATTTATTACATCAAGTGTACTTTTAATTTCATTTACTGTGCTCATTATCTCTGATATGTTATTTTTCAAATCTTTTTTAAGGGTGTCACTGATGTCTTCCATTCTTTTCTCAAGTCAAGTGAGTATCTTTATTATCATTACTTTAAATTTTCTATCTGGTATATTACTTATATTTGTTTCACTTAGGATTCTTGCTGTGGTTTTGACCTGTTCTTCATTTAAGACATATTTCTCTGTCTCATTTTGTCTAACTCTGTTTCAGCTGCATATCCTGCTCCTGAAGATAATGGCTTTATTAAGATGAGGTCCTATAGTGCCCAGTAGTGCAATGTCCCTTGTTTCCCAGGGCCTGGCACTTCTATGAGTTCTGCCTGTTTTCCATTATTGTGTCCTGGCTGATTATTCCTTCATTTCAGTCATCTTGAGAGGTTCTTTATGTCTTTTGTGGGTAGTATATGGTTCCCAGAAGGGTGGGGCACATTTTCACAATGTGCATGATGGTCTGCTTGTGAAATAAGACCCACTGCCACTACTGCCACCAGACCCAAAGCCTTACAAAGTGTAAGGTCAGGAGTTATAGTATTGGTGGGAGATTGCATAGGTCTTCTTGGGGAGGTACTCTGCAGTACAGGAACTGAACCAAGCATACCCTGAAAGGGCAGATTCATGTAAGAAAAGAGATAGAGCTTTGTGTAATCCAGTTAGGTAGAAAGTGTTGCCACTGTACTTCTTTCCATTGGTTGCCTTCTGCTTATGCTAGGGGTTGGGGGGAGGAAAGTGTACCTGCCAGCTCTTTTGTTCCTGGAGGAGTCCTCCTGTGATCCCTGCCTCTCCTAGACAAGTTCTGAGATGACTAAATAACTCCTACTCTCACTTTCAAATGTCCCAGTTATCTTTCCAACTGCTGCTTCTACATTGCAACTGCATGAGCTGCTTGTCATGTTGTTTCTTTAAGGGTGGGGATGCAGGATCCTCTGGACTCTCCCAGAGCTGAGCCCACTGAGTTTTTAAATTCCAGCCTTTAGGGATACTCATTATAAGAACTCATGAAATTCAGCAGCTCTCACTTTCAAAGCCAAATGTTATGGATGTTTGTCTTCCCCATGTAAGCTCTCCAATGTGATAGTCTGTTTCTCACCCTTCTCTGCAACGTTAGCTCCCTCCCAACCATGGACAGTCATGGTCTAATTTTCTCCCAGACTGTGTCTTTACCGTTCCAATTTTCTTCAATGTGACCTCTGCTCTAACTTTAGTAGTGGAGTTTGTTCTGCTAGTCGTTGGGTCATTTTATGGATTATGTGAGCTGTTGTGAGTGTTCTCTAGTTGCATCCTTGAGACAAAGTGAGCTTGGGGTACTCCTACTCTACTATCTTCCCAGCCTTTGAAACAGCCTTCTAAAATTGAACCAGAAAAATTAAAAAAAAAAATCTGAGCAGATATACTAGTATGAAAATTGAATTTGTAATAAAAAAAATCTGCCATGATTCTGATGGATTCCTGTCTCACATTGAGGTCCTTTATCCATTTCGAGTTTATCTTTGTATATGGTGTAAGAGAATGGTCCAGTTTCATTCTTCTACATATAGCTGTCCAATTTTCCCAGCACCATTTATTGAAGAGACTGTCTTTTTTCCACTGGATATTTTTTCCTGCTTTGTTGAAGATTACTTGACCATAGAGTTGAGGGTCCATATCTGGGCTCTCTACTCTGTTCCATTGGTCTATGTGTCTGTTTTGATGCCAGTACCATGCTGTCTTGGTGATCACAGCTTTGTAGTAAAGCTTGAAATCAGATAATGAGATGCCACCAGTTTTATTTTTGTTTTTCAACATTTCCTTAGCGATTCAGGGTCTCTTCTGATTCCATACAAATTTTAGGATTATTTGCTCCAGCTCTTTGAAAAATACCAGTGGAATTTTGATGGGAATGGCATTAAAAGTATAGATTGCTCTAGGTAGTATAGACATTTTAACAATGTTTATTCTTCCGATC
>PISX010016095.1:0-47350 GCA_004024625.1 Mellivora capensis
TGGGAGAAGATATTTGCAAACGACATATCAGATAAAGGGCTAGTGTCCAAAATCTATAAAGAACTTATCAAACTCAACACCCAAAGAACAAATAACACAATCAAGAAATGGGCAGAGGACATGAACAGACATTTCTGCAAAGAAGACATCCAGATGGCCAACAGACACATGAAAAAGTGCTCCATGTCACTCGGCATCAGGGAAATACAAATCAAAACCACAATGAGATATCACCTCACACCAGTCAGAATGGCTAAAATTAACAAATCAGGGAATGACAGATGCTGGCGGGGATGCGGAGAAAGGGGAACCCTCCTACACTGTTGGTGGGAATGCAAGCTGGTGCAACCACTCTGGAAAACAGCATGGAGGTTCCTCAAAAAGTTGAAAATAGAACTACCCTATGACCCAGCAATTGCACTCCTGGGTATTTACCCTAAAGATACAAACATAGTGATCCGAAGGGGCACATGCACCCGAATGTTTATAGCAGCAATGTCTACAATAGCCAAACTATGGAAAGAGCCTTGATGTCCATCAAAAGATGAATGGATAAAGAAGATGTGGTATATATACACGATAGAATACTATGCAGCCATCAAAAGAAATGAAATCTTGCCATTTGCAACGACGTAGAGGGTATCATGCTTAGTGAAATAAGTCAATCAGAGAAAGACAACTATCATATCATATCCCTGATATGAGGAAGTGGAGAGGCAACATGGGGGACTAGGGGGGCAGAAAAGAATAAAAGAAACAAGATGGGATTGGGAGGGAGACAAACTATAAGTGACTCTTAATCTCACAAAACAAACTGAGGGTTGCTGGGGGGAGGGGGTCGGGAATGGTGGGTGAGGTAATGGACATTGGGGAGGGTATGTGCTATGGGTAGTGCTGTGAAGTGTGTAAACCTGGCGATTCACAGACATGTACCCCTGGGGATAAAAATATGTTTATAAAAAATAAAAATTTAAAAAAAAAAGAAAGAAAAATAAAAGGAAGGAAGAAAAAAGGAAAAATTACAGACCAAAAGTTTGTGTGAACTTAACTTTGTACCACTTTATGTATATATGGTTGGTATTCCCTTTATAAATACTCTTATATATTGTATTTCCTGGAAGTCTGTTAGAATATGGAAGTTAGTGGCAATTTGCATATTTTACTTCCCATATAGCATTGCTAAATTATGTTTTAGCTCACTTTTTATATGAACTGATTCCAAGAATGTAAAAGTAATTTTTAATGCTTAATTTTAACTATTTTATGACCTTTCAAGTGCAATAGGCTTTAAGTATTTTCCAGGATAATGTATTTGGCTGATTGTCCATATAGTGTCTTTGTGCAAATCAGGAAAAGATACCCTTTCTCCAGATACTTTTTTCCATTAGTTTAGAAATTGTTGTAATGTACTGGTTCATTTTTAAATTTTCTTTATTGAGGTACCATATCATTTTCTTATTTATAAGCATATTTTGTTTTGTCAACTTGAGCTTATTATACAACAGCTGCCTTTAAAATCCTTGTCTTATAATTCCAACATTTGGGTCATCTTGGGGTTGCCATCTGGTGGTTATTTTCCCCTTGAAAATGGGTCGTGTTTTCCTTCCTTTCTGTCAAACAGTTTGGAATTCTATCCTGGACATTGTAGGGACTGTGGATTCTATTATATTACTCTAAAGGACACCAATGTGTTTGTTTCAGCAAGCCGGTTGTCTTGGTTAGCTGTGAACCCGCTCACCTGCAGTATTGGGCAGCTTAGATCACCATTCAGATTGCTTTGAATGTGTCCTGCACATGAGCATGCATCAAAGTTTAGTGAGGTACTTGGGTAGAATTTATACACAAACCTTAGACTCCCCTTCCTAGACCCTCTCCTTTCTGAAATTTCCCCCTCACTTCCTGGTGGCTCCTTCTGTTGGTTCCCCCAGCTGAACTCAGGGTAAAACTGCAAAAATCCGAAACTCAGCTTCTGCTAGTTGCTTCCTGCACACTTTTTTTTACTCCTGTTCAAAGTTTTCCTATTTTAGCTCACTCTCCAGAGTTTTCTTGTATTTTGACCGAAATTTGTAGTAATTTGCAAGAGGTTCGGTTGGGAGTTTGTTTTCCACCCCAGAAATGGAAACTCCTCTATTGATTTTATAGAAGAAAACATTTTACTATCACTTGCCAAAACCACATTTCAATACATATGAATTTATGAAGTCTGTGATCTAAATGGCTCCCTTGAGGGTTAGGCAGTTTACAACCCTCTTTGTGTATGCAGCAGCCCTGATAGCTGCATGCATATTATGCATATTATGTTGCAAGCCCACAGCTACTTTGATACAGTCATCAGTAAACCTATGGATGGCTCTTTTACATAAAATCTAAGGCCATGTTTTACTTTTGTCCCTTGTCCTCACCTTGACTGAAGAGTTCACCTAAAGCCACCAGACTGCTGAGATTCAATCCTGCTCTCAAATAACCAGAGAGAATTTTTCCATCACTTTCCGAGTAATCTATTGCAACACTTAATATAGGATTGCCAAGAAAATCTCACTTAAATCTAGTCGCCACCTCTTTCACTGCCACAGGTTGCAAGTTAGATTGCACACCTCTTCACATTCCCCCTTTGTGGTCACACTGGATGTGGTTCACTGGTTGCTTAAAAAAAAAAAAAAACTATAATAATTCCCATCAGTTTTGTAAAAATACTGTTTTGATTGTAAAACTTCTAATGATGAAGACCAGCCCAATACCAATTACTTAAATTGAGTAAAAACTTCTTTCTAGCTTGAAAAGAACTTCTTAAGTTGAATTTCTCAATTCTTTCAGCTTTCTTTTCTACAAGGTTATGAATGTGCCCCCATCCATATTCTTTCATGGATATGCCAAGGATCTGGATAAGGCATTCCTTATCCAGACCTTTGTTACAGAATGGTTAGGATGTTGAAAGAAATACTTCTAGATTTCTACATTCTTTCTTATTTTTATTCCCCACAGAACTGTCATTGTTAAAGATTATAATGCCATATTTCTGACATGCTGTTTTTATTAACTATAAATCCCTAACTCTTTCTCTGCCAATATCACACCTGATTATTCCTTAGGAACCATATGCTCCTTCTTTCATTTAGATACATAATGTTTATTAAACATTAAATCCCAGTATTTATTTTTTTGAAATATAGAACTCATATGTCTACAATAACAGATTAACTCTATGAATTACTACAATTATTATGAAATATTTAAGTAATATTGATATTCAAGGTGAGTATAGTTTCAAACAAAGGTACCAAAAAATGATCAAGTGAAATAACTTTTGAAGGTTGGTTTTGGATCTCAAGAACTCCCTAATTGCTATATTCTATTGACTTTTGATTTTTTACACATAAAATAAAAAAAATTTTCAATCAAACTAGGCAAAGAACAGAATAAATAAGAACTTATAAAATCCCATTAACTAGAGATTCCCACAAATCATAAAGCATTAGAGATGAGGCCAAAAAGTTTTCTGATGGTGGAGGGTCGCCTCTAAGAAATAACTTTTGGAAGATAATGGGATGTGGAAATAAGCATGCCAATATGTTAACATCATTTGTTAAAATGATTTCTGGAAAGAGATGAAACACACCTTTCTTTCCTTTTAAGTCCATTGTCAAACCTCCAATGTCCATTCCATTTTGGCTCTGTCTTTAAGCAATACTGGAAAGTATTTACTCTGCCTGTAGGGCTAGAGAGCAGTAGCAATGATCACAAGAATTAATGACTATGATTCACTGAGTGAGTACCATGTGCATACAACCATATGTGTGGATAGTCTCTAAAGCAGTTACTATAATCCCCATTTTTCAGAGGAGGAACCTGACACTCAAAGACATTATGTAGTTTATCCAGGGTCACAGTGATGGAAACGGCAGAAAGGGGATCATAACCCACAATCTGTCTAACTCTGAAGACTGAACTTGTAACCAGTACATGATACAGGGAAAGAGCTAAAAAGAACACACCTTTTAAGCTCTCTCTGGAAAGGTTGCAATCATAGATGTGAAGATGCTTTGAAGCCAAAGAGTGCAGTAGAGATGCAGGCATTGTTCCTTCTTGTTTGCTCATTTTTCTTTGTTTTTGCCCTTTTCTCTCATCACACTCTGTAAATAGATGAGTCATCCTGAAAATGTGTGCTTCTCTTCACTTTATTCATCTCTAAATCTATTCAGTAATGAAACATACTCTTCAAAAATTGAAGACAGTGTAAAAATAATAGAATTCAGGTAAGGTAAACCCCTATAATTCAAACTATACATGTAGGTCTATATTTTCTATTAATCTAATTTCTTGTAACAACTAGCTGTTGTACAGAAATACAGGAATCAACCTAATAAACCTTACTCAAGCCTTCACCTTATTGTATAAAAGCAAAATTATAATGATAGAAGTTAAGTCCTACATAAAAATCCTGCAAAGTACACAACTTAAAAAAATAATAAAACACATTGTAAAGCAATCAGCTACACAGCAATAACATCCCTAACCTTTCCCTGAATTACATGAAGGTTTTGACATTTCATGGCCACTGGCACAGCTAAATATAAACAGATTATTCTGTGCCTGCTCCCTGTGCTTTTGCTGACTGACACAACAATTAAGGAAACAAGTTTCCTTTGTAAATTACAGCTCCACACAGCTTTGAGTAAGCAGAGAGTGTACATTAGAAATATTTTTAGCTTGACATGCAACTTTCCAAAGGATCCTAATTAAGCATTAAGCCCAAGAAACTATAATTGCAACTGCCAAAATAACTGGGAAATCATGCCTTTGGTGGGGTCAATCTTAAACTAAAACTATTGTTTGGAAAACCTTATAGAAAGGCTTTCTTATTCTTTAACCTTGTCTTACTTCTAACACTGCCCACCTTATGAGAAATTCAGGTGCATTGTTTATATGCAGAGAATACATACAGTGTGTGTAAGCACATGCAAGTGAAAAAAATGACTGTAAACATCAGCCTTTTGTGACGAGAAAAAAAAAAGCTTCCCAAGTCTTGTCTCACTGAAGTCTGAAGCAGAGCATCACATGCCCATGGGCCAGCTCTGGATTCTGGCTGTGCAAGTTCACCCATCAGAATCACCAGAAGAGGTCTTATTAGAACCTCGTCTCACTTGTAATTTGATCCAAAAATGTTTTAATCTTTGTAAATGTGCAGCATTTACAAAAGAATAGGTATGAAGTTTATGCAGAATATTTCTATCTAGCTCATATTTCAAATATTGTCATATGAAGATAATATGCTTTTTATAGTTTAAATGCTAAGAGCTTTCAGATTAAAATATTAGCTGCTTTTAATGAGGATTTTTCAGGGCCATTAGCATATATGAATTTAAAATAACTGTCATCTATCTACTATTGTCATAACAGGTCATGTTTTGGTCACATGCAATTACCTGGATAAGTCTTCTGTGAATATTTTTAGAAGATTTTAATCCTTGCGATTTTAAATAAATAATCATATGAAAATGACATTATTTAATTATTATTTTTATTTGAATTTATTTAAGTTATTAGTTATTATGATCATTCACTTTAATCCCAAAGCAAGAATTTTGGCAGCACAGTGAGTGGCACAAAATGGGCTATCAAAAAGATTTTGGTAACAGCTGACATTCGTGAAGAACTTACTGTGAGCATCAAACAGTTCGTGTATTTACTCCCTGACTCTCCTAATGACACTAATGTTCTACCCATTTACTCAGATGAGGAGACTGGGAAAGAAGTTAGGTAACCACGTTCGAGGTGACACAGTACAAAGTGTCATAGTTGGATTTGAACCCAGTGGTATGGCTCAGGGTCCTTCTCTTAATATGACATTATGTTGATGAGCAAATCCTTCTTAAATTGAGCACATGAATAAATGAATGATACTCCAGCTTAAAGGGAGACTTCAACTATAATAGAATATGATGGTAAAATAATGAAGCTGGTTTTCAAACAAATACATCGTATCGGTTTCATGGGTAGATAGTTTTAGTGTCCCTTTGGGACACTGTCACCTTATTATGCTAATGGCCCCACCATCTCTCAAAACACTTCTGGAGCTATCCTTGAGAATTGACTTTAAAACCAATTTATAATAAACAAGTGTACACAACTCAATCTAATGGCTGTGTAGTCTCCCCATTTTTTTTAATCAAATAGGATTATCCTGCATGATTATGCACATTCCCCACCAGAGTTGGCTCTGAATGACACTTGGCTGTTAAGAGACTCAAATCCACCTCAAAGGGTGAAAATATGCCAAGTGTCAAACTATTCAAAGGAATCTGTCACAGTTTATTTTAATCAGTTCCAAAATTGTTTTGAGTAATAAAGCCATTGTTAGAAAGGTATAGTCCACTAAGTTGGAAGCTCTAGTGGGGATCCTATTCACTTGGATTAAATGAATTATTCAAAAGACCCAAAATCAGGCCAATTCTTTAAAAATCCAAGTGTGAAAACCTCAGCCTTGCTGTATGTTCCCTACTAGAAAATAAGGGTTGGAGTAGAGAATAGGGGGGATTATATACTGATTTTTCCCCAGAATATTGCAAGATTGAGGTCCCTGGGGAAAATTCCTTACCATCCACCTGAGTCTCTTAATTGTGACAGTGATGACAGATGGTGGTGGGAGTCAACAATGATTTACTAAAAGTAGAAGAGGAAAGGATTTTTAGTAGCAGCTGGGAATTGGTCTTGGGCAAAACTTAGAAGTAGAGACTTTGTTTTCTGAACCCCTATTATGTCCTTCCCCCAACCCTTTCCTCTCCCAGTGAGACTGTGCCCTTCAGTCCTCTCTTCCTCTCTACTCCCCAGCATCTTAATCCTTGTCCTATGCTGGATGTCAGCAAGGTACTAGCTCATGACACTTTGCTATGTGACCAACTGCAAATATTTGCATTATGCAAAGAAATTTTTAAAGAAGGAAAAAGCAGTCTAACTCTACCACAGAGGCATGGCTCTATCTTCTACACCCATTTCTCTTTACCGGAGAGTAAATCAGTGGAGACTTGCAAACCCCTCAGAAAGAATGTCAGCCCATTCTGTAAGGAGAGAAAACCAAATAGCTTAGAAATTTGGATTAACTTGTTTGTATAACCAATAATATAACACAAGTGGTGAATACCTGAGGACAAGCTTGAATTTCTGGCATTGTATTTCTATCTGGAATAACTAGGACAGACAGCCCCCAATGAAAACCATTCAGGTCCAGAGGAAATATCTGAAAATCGTCTAGCCCATGTCCTAGAGAAGGCAGGGATACTAGAGCTGTAATATTTGCTGGACACTTGAAGGGCCAGTAGTGGCCTCCTCATGTGATATCTTTATGAAAACTCTCTGCAGATAGCCTTTTAGTATCGATAAGGTTTACTAGTCACAAGACTATACTATTAATATCACAAGACATTAATAGTGGTCAACACTGATTCACTAATAACAACTGTACTTAGTTAAAAAGATTAAGATTTAAGATTTCTTATAGGGTTTGGAATGAAGAAATGGAGAAAGGAGTATTCTGGGGGTGCCTGCGTGGCTCAGTTGGTTAAGCATCTGCCTTCAGCTCAGGTCATGATCCCAGGGTCCTGAAATGGAGTCGCACATCACGCTCCCCACTCAGTGAGCAGTCTCCTTTTCCTTCTCCCTCTGCCACTCCCCTGCTTGTGCTCGCGTTCTCTCTCTCTCTCTCTCTGTCAAATACAATTAAAAAAAAAAAAGGAAAGGGGTATTCTGACCTGGCCTTGTAAATTGAATAACTTTTTACCCATCCCCAGAAGTCTGTCTAACCCAAAAGGAAAGTGGCTAGCAGGCAACTTATAAAAACATCATCCTAGCCTTCAGATAGCTATAGATGAAGTTAAACGTTATCTAAATTTGCTTCATTGTAAGATAGCCAACTGTGTATCAGTTGAAAGGGAAAAGAAGAGTAGGGACAATTTAACTAGCCAGATATCTAACAGAATTTGACTTTTGAATTATTAAATCTAAGTGTTCCCAAGCAATCGTTAAATATTCAAGTAGATGGAGGAGGACCAAAAGCCGTGTACCAGGAGCAGTGCTGTCAAAACGCATATGAAGATGAAGCAGATACTTCCGAATTCCTCCAGAGGCACTGGTTTCAAAGCGGGTCTGTGAGAATTACAGGGGAGGTGTAAGCCACTACTCTAAGGCTCCATCCTGACGTGCGAGAAATCAGTGGTGAGGCAGGAGCTAACCCCAAATGCCCACCAAACAGATTCCGCTGAAAGGGGGCAAGGAGAGAGGATGGAAAGACTCCATCAGTTTAAAACAAAAACAGTGTGGCTATGCTTCTTTTCCCTTGGCCCCTCCTGATTATAGAGAGAGGGATCCTCTTCAAGAGCGTGGCATCAATAATGGGAGAGTCCATGAACCATTAATCCCATCCTCCCTTCACTCCCTAGTCATGAATGCTCCCCGTCCCCACTCCATGGTAGATTCATTTCCAGTAATCCACAAATAGTCTTGGAATTCAGAAGAAGCACTCAGAAGTAAATCTTAAATACTCGAATGTTTAAAAACATTTTTCTGCATCAAACATACTCCCTATGTAAATATATTGGTCTACTATGTTTCTTGAAGATACACATTTTTGCTTGTTTTCCTTGTAAACATAGTCAATTCATGATATTTTTAAAGACAAGAAATTTTGCAACATCAGGCTTTTGTTTTCTCCAGGAAGAAAATATTTATTCAGAAACAGTTCTGATGTCTAGTGAGGTTTATTATCAGGTAAGAGACAGAAAGCTGGCTCAGTCTTGTATCAGCCATTCATAGAGAGAATAGAATCACTGGCCAGTGCAGTGGCCTTTACTTTGGATCTAGAATTTAACCTATCTAAGCTGATTAGCACAGTTGGCATGATCTACAATGATATTTATTTCAGAATTGCTCAAGGTCTCCTTTTCCATTGTAAAGGACTTATCAACCAGAAAGCTAAAGGGTAATAAGGTTGTTTAACTCAAGAATAGTGCAGTTGCCCTGTGGGACATCCAGAAGGACCTAAAATCTCTGTGACTTCTAAGTTCTAGGATGCGAACATTTAAATACTACAATGTGATTAACTGTGAGCCTTCAGTTTTCCTCCATGTACACATATCACAGTACTTTTATCTTTCTAAATATGTGAATCTGGGCTCACAGAATTAAAGCCCAGTTGTGGCTTAATTCTTTCAATATGAGCCCTTGAACAAATAAAATTAGCTGTGGTGACATGAAAATAAGAAGGAAAGAACAGAGGGAGGAAGGGTCAGAGAGAGGAAGGGCAGAGAAGCAGAGCTGTGGCTACCTGGGCTCTGATTCAGCTCCATTCTATGGTATTTTTTGAGAGCCTACTATAGGCCCAGCAGAAGCACTCTTGTAACTCCTGGAAAACACACCACCTATAGGGCTCTTACCTCAGCTCCCCTGTGAGAATAATAATCTTTCACACTATCTGGTTCCTGGAGATGCTGTGAAAATTGACAAGTGAATGTTTGTGAAGTATGTGAAATCCTCAGATGAATGTGTTATATAAACATGGAAGAATGCTGCCTTTCCAGGCCACACAGCCTGTGTCTAGAGCCTCCTTAGCAAACTAGGTTTTCCTGGTTGAATGCTACTTGCCTGGGGCTATGGTATTCTGAAATAACTGAGGTGCCTTTACTAAGATGCATCCATGATTCATGGCCCAGTAGAAGGTAGGGATACAAAGATCAAATTCTATTTGATGTGGACTGAATGTCTCCTAATCTCTTTTGTTTCTTTTTAGTAGATTGCTTCAAATCTTCATGGTTCATTGTACATAAAAAAGGAGAAAAAGAGGGCAGAAAATAAAGGAAAAAAAGAGAAAAAAGATCTTGCTTCTTAACTAACAAATATTCCTTGTGTTCAGAAAGATTCTTCAAAAATGTTCAAAACCCCAAACTAATCAATTGCTTAGAAGTTGGTTCATATATAATCAAAGTGAGTTTCTTATTGTTCTTTGAGATAGTAGTCGGGTTCTTTTTTTATTGAGGTATAATTATCGTATAATGTAATATTATTTTCAAGTGTACAAAATAATGATTTGATAATTCTATACATTACTCAGTGCTCATCACAATAAGTGATTACCATCTGCCACCAGACATTGTTACCATCATATTGACTGTATTCCCAATGAGTGCTTTTCATCACTGTGGCTTATTTATTTTGTAACTGGAAGTGTTTACCTCTTAGTCCCCTTTATCTACTCTTCACCTGTCTCCCCACACATCTCCCCTCTGACAACCACCAGTTTGTTCTCTGTATTTGAGTCCATTTTTTTGTCTCTTTTCTTTGTTCATTTGTTTGTTTCTTACATTCCACATATGAGTGAAATCATATGGTATTTGTCTTTCTGTGACTGACTTATTTCACTTAACAGTTTACCCTCTAAGTTCATCCATGTTGTGGTAAATGGCAAGATCTCATTCTTTTTGTGTGTGTGGCTGAGACCTATAGATATGGATATAGATATAGATAATACATACACACAAATCCTTTTCCATTCATTCATTGATAGTCCCTTGAGTTGCTTACATTATGCAGCTGTTGCAATAAACCTAGAGGTACATATATATTTTTGAATTGGTGTTTTGTTTTCTTTGGGTAAATACCCAGTAGTGGAATTACTGGATCATATGGCATTTCTATTTGTAATTTTTTGAGGAACCTCCATACTGTGCTGCGCGGTGGCTGTACCCCTTCACATTCTCATCAAACAGGGCATAAGGATTCCCGTTCTTCCACATCCTTGCAAACACATGTTATTTCTTGTCTTTTTCATTTTAGCCATTCTGACTTGGATAAGGTGATATCTCATTGTGTTTGATTTGCATTTTCCTGATGATGAGTGATGCTGAGTAGCTTTTCATGTTTCTGTTGGCCTTCTGGATGTCTTCTTTGGAAAAATATCTATTCAGGACTTCTTCCCATTTTTAACTTGATTACTCAGGCTTTTTGGCATTGAGTTTTGTAAGTTCTTTGTGTATTTTGAATATTAACCCCTTATTGGGTATATCATTTGCAAATATTTTCTCCCCTTCAGTAGGTTGCCTTTGTTTATTTGTTGATGGGTTCCTTTGCTATGCAAAAGCTTTTTACTTTAATGTAGTTCGAATAGTTTAATTTTACCTTAGTTGCCCTTCCCTGAGGAGATGTATCTAGAATAACATTTTTTATGGCAATGTCAAAGAAATTACTACCTGTGTTTCTTTCTAGGAGTTTTATGGTTTCAGGTCTCATATTTAGGTCTTTAATCCATTTTGAGTTTATTTTCATGGATGATGTAAGAAAGTAGTCGAGTTTCACTTTGCCTATCGCTGTCCAGTTTTCCCAGCACCATTTGTTGACGAGACTGTCTTTTCCCCATTGTATATTGTTGCCTCCTCAAAGGGAGTATTTTTTAAGTCCTCTTGAATTCCAAAACAATTTAAGTTATCACTTTAAAATGATGTGTTATCACATTAAAGATCATATTGTTATCACCTTTTCAAGTATTTCAAACTTTAGAAAGCAATTCATATTTAGGTTTTTTAGTAGACTTGCTGAACATTTTGCAAATATATTTTGTAAGTTGCCAAAAACCTCCACTACGTAAAGCTGTCAACATACATCTGAAATTATTAGTTCAATGGCACTTCTTGAAAAATACAATTTTGTGCCTTTTGTAATGTGTGGCGACAGTTAGCGGCATTAATTAGCACTGAGCAGTCAGGAACTGAGCTCATTTCCAGCTGTTAATCTGGGACTAACTCAACAAAGACTTCTATGATCTAAACAAGTCTGGCTACTGGTCCTTCAGTTTATAATATGTCATGCTTTAGGGGGAAAACTTTATTCCCATTTGGCTTTTTTATTACCTACACTATTATTGTCACTGCTTGCAATCTACTGAAAATGTCACTTCTTGAAGAAATGGGCATGTACATGGCAAAATACAAAATCTTACATAACGTGGATTACAGGTTGTTAGATTTTTGATACATACTCAATTAATCTGAGGCCCACTACAGTTGTTTGCATAAAATCTAAATTATTCTATAAACAGTGTAAGGGAAGATTAACTTTTAGAAATGATCTATACAAGTTAACAAACTTAAGAATAGTTACAATTAGTTTTGTAAAATTATACTTTGTAGAGTTACTTTTCTTGGAAATAATTGAGATGCTTTTTCCAGAACATACTTTATATCATATGTAGATCAATATAGATAGATTTTACCACATTAATCTATGTATCTAGATAGACGGCAGACTATATAGATACAGAGAGATGGGGATAGTTCACTACTTATATAAATATGTATGTACATAATATTAATGTATAATGAACTTCTTCATTTCTCATTTTTCTTGCAGAAAAAATTAATTATTAAACAGCAAGGTCCTTTGTGGCATTTTTAATAATATATTTTTTAAAGATTTTATTTATTTATTTGACAGAGATCACCAGTAGGCAGAGAGGCAGGCAGAGAGAGAGGAGGAAGCAGGCTCCCTGCTGAGCAGAGAGCCCGATGTGGGCCTACATCCCAGGACCCCAGGATCATGACCCAAGCCAAAGGCAGAGGCCTAACCCACTGAGCCACCCAGGTGCCCCTCTAATAATATTTAAAATGAACTCAGTAACAATATTAAAGAAACCATAAGCACTAATTTAAGCATAAGTGGAACATATTTCCCTGTATTTGTAGAAGCATTCGTCCACCCAGCTCAGTAGTGTCCTAGAAGGTTCTGAGAGCTGAATTTTAAATTTTCAGGAATTTTTTGAGCCAGTTGTTAAATACCTACTATTGAATTTTGTTAAGACTATTTATTTGAGGGGCGCCTAGGTGGCTCAGTCGTTAGGCATCTGTCTTTGGCTCAGGTCATGGCCCCAGGGTCCTGGGATTGAGTCCCCCACCAGGCTCTCTGGTCGGCGGGAAGCCTGCTTCTTCCTCTCCCATGCCCCCTGCTTGTGTCTCTTCTCTCGCTATGTCTCTCTTTTGTCAAATAAACAAATAAAATCTTTAAAAAAAAAAAAAGAACTATTTATTTGAGAGAGAGAGAAAGAGAAAGCCATCGCACAAGCAGAGGAAGGGGCAGAGGGAAAAAATCTCAGACAGACACCCCACTGAGCACGGAGCCTGATGCAGGGCTCAGTCTCATGACCTGTGTTCATAACCTGAGCCAGAATCCAGAGTCGGGTACTTAGCTGAGTGAGCCCCAAGGTCCCACATTATTAAATTTTTGATTGTATAAACTTGTAAAGTACACTTAAAGCAAAATTAATAAATACTCAAAACTCATTAATCCCTAGGTTTTTAATCTATGCTCTTGAAGTATTTACTAAATCTGTATGAAGAAATAGTGTGTGATAATGAGCTACTGGGCGTCTCTTCCCAACCTCACATTCAGTGACATCACATCGGTAGCTTGATATTGGCCGTGTTGGGAGTATTCACACCTCAAAAATGAGCAAATCCTCTGGATGAGAAGGTTTTCTTCACTAGAGAGTTGGTTGTTAAAACACTTACTCGCATACTACTGACCTGTCCTAATGAAATTATTGCATAAGTGTCTAAGTCTATTGATTCTTTATATCAATTTATCCTTTAGGTAGATTTTAGTGAAAATGAGGAAAGAATAATATTGTATATTCTGATCTGTAAAAAGTGCTTTTTTTAAAAAAAATTATTTATTTATTTATTTGGCAGACAGAGATCACAAGTAGGCAGAGAGGCAGGCAGAGAGAGAGGAAGGGAAGCAGACTTCCCCGCTGAGCAGAGAGCCCGATGCCGGGCTCAATCCAAGGACCCCGAGATCACGACCTGAGCCAAAGGCAGAGGCTTTAACCCACTGAGCCACCCAGGTTCTAAGCCCTCTTTCTAAACTTGAAGATCAGATCTGATCTTAGACATTGAAAATTTCATGTCAAGTGTAGATTGGCAAGTCATTTTTGCCCCTGTCTGTAGGGCACCCCTAGGTGGTGTGCTGCCAGGTTTTCCACTTACCCCTGTGTCCACTCGCAGCAATGAAGCTCAGTTAACATTCCCTGAAATGAGCCACCTTAGGCAAAGGGAAAGGTTCTCAGTCTAAATGTATCTCATGCAAGTAATTCGTCAGTAGTACCCTTTTCAACAGTGGCCCAAGCCCTGACAATTCAGTTTCCATTCATTTTCATTTTATAGCATATTATCATATTTCTCATAAATGTTTAGAGAAATGGGTAATTGTGATATTACTATATACACTGAAACCTTAAAGTAAAGTTTTGTGCCTTATTGTACTATTTCTGGATGGAGACAGTTTGTCTTTTTTTTTTTTTTAAGATTTTATTTATTTATTTGACGGAGGTGGGGCACAAGCAGGGGGAGTGGCAGACGGAGGGAGGGGGAAAAGCAGGCCCCCCGCCGAGCAAAGAGCCTGAGGAGGGAATCGACCTCAGGACCCTGGGATCATGACCCAAGCCGGAGGCAGACACTCAACCGACTGAGCCACCCAGGCTCCACAGTTTGTCTTTTTGTGTAAACATTTTCTAAGCGGGATTGCAACAGATCAGATCATGCCAGTGCCCACTTTGTAGTGAAGTGTCTGTGCAGTGAGGTTACAATGACCTAATAAATGGAAATACAATGAGAATACTTTTTAAAAATCTGCATGCAGCCTTACATTCAGAATTTAAATTTGATTCTTAAATGAGTCCTCCTCCTAAGTTGTAATACAGATCTTCACAACTTAGTGGAAAAAATCTTCTTTTCCCAATTAGTAAAGTAAAAAAAGAGGGAGGAAAATGTATATAAATGTCAACAAATCATCTCTTTACAATCTGGCTGCATTTAAATTTCAAATTAACTAACTGATGTTACATATACAACACTTATAATCACACTTTATTGAGACAATACTAAATATGGGAGGATCAGAATATTATCCATGGTGGCAAAATTGTTAGACCATGAAGCTTTCATTGATGGAAATTTTTTTTACTACATATATGTATTTATTTATTTATATTAAAAATATCCAATATTGGGACGCCTGAGTGGCTCAGTTGGTTAAGCGGCTGCCTTCGGCTCAGGTCATGATCCCAGCGGCCTGGGATCGAGTCGCACATTGGGCTCCTTGCTCGGCAGGGAGCCTGCTTCTCCCTCTGCCTCTGCCTGCCACTCTGTCTCCCTGTGCTCGCTCACTCTCTCTCCCTCTCTCTCTCTCTCTGACAAATAAATAAAATCTTAGAAAAATATATCCAATATTATTCTAAAATGTTATCAGTTTTTTTAAATAATCCAAAAAAAGGTTTATAATGTCTATCATTAATTCTTGAAAGAGCAAATAATCATGGAATAAGAGTTAAAGGATTATTTTGTCCTACTTCATTTCTTTGAGTGGTTGTATTTTCTATTCAACTTTTTTATGATGTCAGAGCATGAATAAATCATATCTAAATGACTTGCTAAAAAGTTAAGAACAGAAAAAATATGTGTGTGGTGTATCTATAGATATCTGTAGTAACTGTAGATATTAATATACTTGCTCTGATCACCCATGTAACATGGTTTTGTATGTGCATGTGTGTGTATCACCATGTTACATGGGTGATCAGAGCAAGTGTATTAATGTTATCATGCCAGATGAGAAGTGTCTCTTATGGATTCACAATTTCCCTATTGAATTACATGGCCTTGTGGGAGAAAAGACATAATTATCATTTTCAGTGTCCCTGGCCTCACTGAGCAAACGGCTCTTGATATTGACATTTTGTACCATGGATAATGATACTCTTCCTTCATTCAGAGGAACAAGAAGTGCTATATAAGCACTCACTCATCAATGGCCATTGTTTTATCATCAATTATCACACATTAGAAAAGAAACAGCACCAAGCCTCACCCAGTGCAAATTATTATGTTCTCACTAAGCCTCACCAATATTAAACATTCAAATTAAGTTTATGCTTTTGATAGGAAGATAAGAAACTATACCATGGTAGACCAAAGTATTTTTTAATCAGGTCTAGCATTTTAAATAAGATGAATTAAAACTATTTAAGATTTGAAAGTTTATTTTTAAGAAACATGAACTTGCCGATAAAAATTAACTAGGGACTAGAAAAATGGTCATCAAGTCTTAGTTACATTAAATGCATTATTTTACTAAAAGGCTGGGCTTAAAAAGCAATTATTAAAACAAATAGCAATTCAAATAAAGAAAAGCAAACTTTATTTCTGGTTATATGAGTATGCACACATACACACACAAAAGGTAATTTCAGCCAAAGGTCTTAATTTTGTATACTACTGTCCATTATATGGTAGACATGCTAGAATACAAATATCTCACTCAGTTTAGGTAAGTATTTTCAGTTATTCTGACAAGACACCAAGGAATGATACTCGTATGACTTAAAGTAGTTTGGAAAGACACTCTGGTAAAATTTTGGCTGTTACACTGGGAGAAAAAAAGCACTGTTGTGGAAACTGAAGTCTTGGAAGTAAGTGGCTTGTGAGTCAGGAATATATTAGGCGATAGAATTAATGAGTGCTATCAGCTGGTATATAAAATTCAACATGCAAATTTCACCCGCTGGCACAGATGAGATTTTAAATTAAATATAGCTAAAGGCCTATCTTCTGATAATCTAAACTAAAAATGTTGTTTTGAATTTGTCAGTATATCTGAGTTTACCTGGAGATTTAATTAACCAAGAAGTTGAATATGGGATCCTGTATAAAAATCATTGTAATTCATATTCAGACCTCTCTAAAAATTACATTAAAATGAGGGGTTTTTTTCCTTATGAACTGAGGAAAGTGTGCACTCTTACTATTTAAATTTGGAATGAACATTTAAAAACATGTTTATTTAGACACAGCTACCTACAAATGGTGTTTCTATTTTGGGTACGTTCTCTTAGAAACTATGTCAATTCTGTCATTGACTGTTTTCCTCAACTTCATCAAGCATTCTAAAAAGAGGTTTTCTAAGAAGTCAATATACATGAAACTTTGGTTTAGATCAGAGCCTGCCTGATATGTATTTACTTGCTGAATTTTTTTTTATTATAGTAATGCTTATAGTTGATACTGACATCATTTGGGGAAAGCCTCTTCTCTTAAATGGTTCAAAGATTCCCTATGTAAATTTTAGTCTCTTATGTAAGAGTTTTTACATAGTTGGAAAATGTATGATTTTAAGAAGAATTTAGGGGCACCTAGGTGGCTCAGTGGGTTAAAGCCTCTGCCTTCGGCTCAGGTCATGATCCCAGAGTCCTGGGATCAAGCCCCGCATCAGGCTCTCTGCTCAGCAGGGAGCCTTCTTCCTGGTCTCTCTCTGCCTGCCTCTCTGCCTGCTTGTGATCTCTGTCTATCAAATAAATAAATAAAATCTGAAAAAAAAAAAAAAAAAGGAAGACTTCAGTAACAGAAGCAGGTCAATTGTATGATTTAAGAAGAATTTAATAACAGAAGTAGGTCAATTGTAATTTTACCAAATCTTTGATAACAATATAGATAATGTGTGTGTTTGTATATATAATATATACACACACAAAAATGAATAATGAAAATAAAATGCTTACAAAAATGAAAATGCAGCAAAAAAACAAATAGTGATAATGTTGGAAATGAAATTCAAATCAAACATAAATGGAGTTATGGAAATAATGGCGGACTGGGAATGCTGGCGCTACCACCATTCAGCAGACTCTAGCTGTGCTGCCAAAGGGGCATCCTCACGGCGAACCTATCGATAGACATGAGGAGAGTGGTGGCAATGACAAGGTTGAAGATGTCGCAGAGAAGGTGATGCCAGAAACACACACACACACACACACACACACACACACAAGGAATTCTCAGATATTTCATGCCGTGAAAGTGCAAAGGACAAAATATCGGATGCTAATCCAAACCTAGAAAAGAGTATGACACTCTTCCAAGCCATAGAAAAGATGCTTTTCCCAAATCGTAAGTGTTGCACTCTTCACTGGGTAGCCAGGCTCTGCAGCCACGGTTAAAAGGCAGATAAGTGCCACCCAGCAAAAAGACCAGTACATGATTGAAGATCTCTAAGAACAAACAGTACACACACCAGGAAAAAGTGGTACAGCATTTCTTGCAGCAGGAGAAGAGACAGAGTGCCAAAGATCCAGCCCCTTACAGCATGTAAGTCCTCAGAAACCGCAGATCCACTCCAAGGCCAGCATGGATGATGGAGCTGCTCGCTTGATGTGCGAGTAGAAGGACCCTGATCCCTCCCCCGTGTCTGAAATACAGAAAGCTGGGGGTGTGCTTGAGGGTCAACGATGCACATGCTTTAAAAAGAACAAAAAAGTCTACATCGTGCCCAGAACAGAGAAAGATACTCCCCCTGCAAAGAATAAGCCCAGTGCAAGCTTGAGGACTCTTTATCTCCCCATTAAAAAAAAATATTTGGGGCCCAAGGCCACCCTTTTTTTAAAATGACTTTTTTTTAACTTTATTGAGTAGATCTTATGCATTTTCACCACATATATGTCCAGAAACCTACCCGTGTTAACTATGTGAGCTGATGGATGTGTTCATTACCAAGGCCATTCATGAGACCGGGCATGGGGAAGAAGCTACGCGTGACCGCATTTCCCAATGGTAAATTGCGTGACAATGTTTATTTACAAAGAAGTAAAACACTTTAATCCACAGTGCTTCTAAGGTTTTAAGTTACAATATGCTTACAAAAAAGTATTTGACCCCCTTTCCATTTTCCTATGCCTTTATAACTGACAATGAGAGACTTCAATGTTTTGGCAAAGAATTTTAAGATCAATTTTAAGTTTTCCATTGATTATTAAGGTCACTTTGCGTGGTTTCAGTTTGCAGTCATTTTCACAGTCCTGTGCTACTATGCATATCCTACAGGAAGAGCCTTTTTAAGTACCAAGCACGTTTGCTAGATGAACCCTTTGCAGTTGTCTCCATATTGACCTTCATTTTCTGCCTTTGGGATAAGCATAATACTTAATGACTTTATGGGCCTATCATACCCCCGCTGTGTGACTCTGCTCTAATTGACTTTAGAGTGTAAATGAGCATTTTCCCAGTGAAATAATTTGTGTTTATTGAATATTTACAAGTCAAGGGAGAGAAAACTAGTGAGCTTATTGACTCAAGACACTGACTTGTGACCGGACAGTACACATTATATTATCCAAACTGTTAATAACAATTATTTGCTAATAGCCCATTATGTATATACAGGAGAGGATATGGAATTACATGGCATAGACCCCGCTCTCAAGGAGTTTGCAATTTGATTAGAGAATAAAAACATATTCATTCATTTTTTTCAGCAAACATTTGAATGGCTACTACGTTCCTGGCATCAGGCAATCTCTTGAAATTGCATAAGAAGACAAAATGCACAAAGAACTCTGCCTCAGAGTACTTGCATTCTTATTCCACAGCAATAAGTAAGGGAAGTATAATTTAGTGAAAAATTATATGGATCAAAAAGGGGAACAAGTAGTAAAGGGTGAGACATTGGAAAACGGGAATTTTCGCTGAGTGGTAACCAGTAAAACTGTATATGGAATATGCATTAGAATAAAATGATTCAAAAAATTATTGTGGAATTTAGCTTTAAGATTCTTTTTTGCTTTAAAAAGTTTATAAATATAGGGCTCCTGGGTGGCTCAGTTGGTTAAGCGACTGCCTTCAGCTCAGGTCATGATCCCAGAGTCCTGGGATCGAGTCCTGCATCAGGTTCCCTGCTCCATGGGGAGTCTGCTTCTCCCTCTGACCTTCTCCCCTCTCATGCTCTCAGTGTCTCTCTCTCAAATAAATAAATAAAATCTTTTTTACAGAAGTTTATAAATATAGAGAATTAGTTTTTGGATACTGATCTATGCTTTAAGATTATTTCTATGTGTCCACTAAAATAGACACAAGGCAGCATTTGCAAGGGAAGCAGCCATCAGACAGTTCTTTCTGCTTATTAAATTCATGACAGCTGTTGAATGAAGTAATTTCTATTCATTAGGTTCTTCTCCTTCAAAGGCCATAATCTAAAGTTAATGGCTTTAAACCATCCTGTCTCAATGTGACCGCTTCTTTCTCCAGACAAGTTGCATACTTTTGGTAAAACTGAGAGAATAGTATTCCTGGAGAAAACGAACATTGTTCATTCAAACTTAGTGATTGTCTTGTATTTACAGAATTTCACATCTTCTTTTTCTCCTTTCAGGGGAGAGAAAACATTGCAGACCCACATAATATGTATGTATGTATACAGATATTTATGTGGCACGCAGACTGAATCATTCATAATCATAAAGCCAGAAAATGATCTTTTTCTAGGCTAAAAAAGAGCTAATCTCTAAGATTTCCAGGTTCTGAAGATACAAAATATATTTATCTATTGGCTATAGTTATAAAGGAGTAGTCCTAAAATGCACATTTATGCTTTTCCTCTTTATTACTCCAGTTCCCTTTTCATACCTGCCTTCAACAAAAACACCCCCAAAATCATAAATTCTTTGGTGTAAAAGAAAAAAAAAAAGTTCTTTATGGATTCTTTTCCATCTCCGAGATAAAACTGTCATTCTTTGGCTCATTCTTGGCTTTTGGTCATTTCTATTGCATATATTCATAGGTAATTCATTGGAAGAGACAGGAAAAGGGCTTAGTGTCATGCTAGGCACCCAGTAGGTACTCCGTAAGGGACTGCCACATCAGTGCATGATTTTTAGGTGACTCAGTCACTTGCTTTGGCCTCAAGCAACAGAGTCTGCACATATTTGAGTAAAACAATAGGATTTTATTTGATCACACAACAAGAAGTCTGGTCATAGGGTATATCCAAATTGGTTCAGTGGCTTCTGTGGTTCAGCTTCTCTGCAACTCTTGTCTTCAACGCCTGGTTGCAAGATGGCTTTGGCAAATCCAAGCACTTTATCCTCACAGAACATCAATAGCAGGAAAGGAGACAAGGGATTCCTATCTCTTTTTCCTCTTCCTCAGTCTCTTTCTCCCTCTCCTTTTTTAATCCATGAAGAAATTCTTTCCTGGAATGCTTTGTAGCATGCTTTCCTCCAACTTCTATCAGCCAGGGTTGGGTAATATATCCATATCCCTACAGCAAAGGAAGTTGAGAAAGCAAGTTCAACTTCTGTGGCAGGAGGCGAGCTCTGTTGGAAAGAAAGAAGCGTGGAAAAATGGATACTGTTTGCAGCATTGGCATAAATATTTTCCCCCAACTCTAAAAATGTATCATTCCACAAGGTTTTTGTATCACCCATTTGTTGTGATATGAGTAATCTTGTTGGTTATACCGTTTTTCTAAATATCTATAGCTCTATGTCCATAGAAATTTATTTCAGAATTTTTTTTTGCATTTTTATAATGAGATCAGATGTTTCTATCGTTCATACCCATTTTTCAGGAAGAAGGGCCATTTCCCTGACACATGTAAATTTGGGGGGTGTGGTTGACAACATGTCACATATACGTTTATACTTCCCAAGTCTTCTTAAAGTAGTAACCTTCAAAATGTGATTTTTACATCATTGCTCCTCAACCTTTGCATTTATATTTTCAATTTATTATATTTCTTTCCTTTATATTTAATTTTTCTAAATTTTCCTTCTACATTTTCTGGCCTCATAACACATTTGTCTTTCTTAAGATAGCTTTCTTATATATGGCATCTCTCTATTATCCAAATCCCTTGTTTTAGAGGGTTCTGTATCGTGATTGTGTTGGTGGTAGCACAAATCTATACATAAATAAAATTTCACAAAAGTACACATATACATTCAAATGAGCATAAAAACATGAATAAGGTCTATAGTTTAGTTAATCATATTGTGTCAACACCAGTTTCTTGGTTTTGATAAAGTATTATAGTTATTTAAAATGACAGCATTTGGAGAAGCTTGGTGACGTGTACATTGGACCTCTCAATACTATTTTTGCAACTTCTGTAAAGTCTATACTTATTTCAAAAAAAACTTTTAAGGTGTTCTCTCACTTCCATCTTTCTTCAAATTGTGCATGTTTATGCCACATAAATTTAAAAGGTTTATATACTCAAAGAGTGTATAAACTCTCTCATTAAAAAATTCCAAAGCTCTCTCCTGTGATAATAAAGTTTTATTGTAATAGAATCTATAATAATAATAAAATTTTCCTTTTAACTACATATGCCCTCCTGTTACATAGTGCTGTGAGAAAAAATTTTCATCAATGGCATTTTAAAAATTCAGTGATAAAAGTAATATGTTTGTGTTTTTTTTTTAATGTGGTGACATTTGTTTGATTAACTCTACACCAGTGTGTAGAAATGGCAGACAAATAATTTGTAATTGTTCTCCCCACATTTTTTTACTTCTTCTTTCAAACTGCATTATTTATCACAGCTTCCAATATAATTTTATTTTAGTTTCTCCTAAAATATTTAAGCTCTGTACTCATTTGGAGTTTGTTTTGTTTTGTTTTGTTTTTTATTGTGTTTGGGTTTGTTTTTGTTTTTGTTTTTTGGTATCTTTGTGCCTACCTCCCTCACTTATTCCTGATTTTTAAACACTTGTCCTTCTCTTCTGTTACTTCTTTATAATTTTGTAATCTTATTGATCAAAAATCTCATTTTCCTTTTGCTATCTCTGTACTCAACTATTGATCTTCTCTGTGTAGGATACTGGACAGGACTCCAGTGCCCTTCAGAAGACAATGCCCTTCTGAAAAGCCAAGGCCCAGTGAGGAGATAAGAAAGACAGGTACTCAAGTACAAATGAGAGGAGGTTCATAATGGTAAGTGTCACATGTGTGGTGACACTTACCCAGTTCTGCCTTCACATTCACTCTAACCAAGCTTTGTCTTCCTCTGGAGTTTCACCTGTGAGGTAGCCGAACATAACGAACATCTGCACCCCAATCCTGTTTAAGCTGTAGTCCACTCTGATCATTTCATCAGAAGCTTTACAAAGTGTTCAGTCTTCCTTGGGAGGGAAGTGTTTTTAAAAAGCTGTGACATGAGCCCTGGCTTCATCTTTACCCAGAGTGTGAGTCTGGCTTACTTAACCTTTTCTAAGTTTCAGTGTCAACATCTGTCAAATAGTACAGAGCTGTTCTGAGGGTTATGTGGAACAACTCATGCAAAGCACTTACTATGGTACCAAAAAATTAGCACATTCCTGTGTATATTATCTTCCGCTTTAAAAAAAAAATTTTCAGGATCAATGAAATTTAGGGAATCAGTGTATTCATTTTCTACTTCAGAATGTTAATCAAGCAATATCTACTTTCCCTGGGGGAAAAAAATCCATTCATTCCAGGTATAATTCTTCCTTCAAAAACATCATTGTATTTCATACATTGGGGTATGAATTTGATTCCTGTGATTTTCTTTACCTTTTTTTTTTTTTTTTGGCGTTAATGTATTTCTGGCTCACTGCTGCTCTTTATGGCTCTCTAATGTGTGTGTGTGTGTGTGTGTGTGTGTGTGTGTGTGTGTGTGTGTGTTTGGGGGGAAAGAGGTAGGGAAAAGGGTTCACCGCCCACTCTGATATGTTAATATTGACATATACAGTGTCAGAAGTTTAGCAGAAGAAGAAGCCCTATGTAGATTGGGGTTGAGAGCTCACATTTTCAGATAGCACCATGAGTATTTCTACCCAATCTCTTAAAGTATTCTCAGGCTTGTAGGATTATAAGAGTGGCCGTGAATCCATCTGAAATCCTTCTAGGATGTGACTGGAATGAAGTCCCGGCCAAACAGGGAAACAGCATGTGCCTCATGAATTTTCTTTTTATTAATAATGACTCAAGAAGACAGCAGATAGTTTTAACTATGCAGACCAACCAGCAAAATTCCAAATACAGAAAATAGGCATCACAGATCCCTTTAAAGGATAATTTAAAACACAAGTAAATTCCCAGAGGGCCAACAGCAAAACTGAAAGAATAGGACCAGTGAGATGTGTGGGGAGTTAGAGAATGAATTAATGGGTGTTGCCCTCAGAATTCTAGGGGCATATACATTTCCTAAGATGGAATGGCCAGAAGAAAGGATTTGCCAGAATTCAGGGTTCCTAATTAGGGGCCTCTAGAAAGAGACCCTTAAAAATCAGTCTTGGTTCCTTCCGACCTTTCACAGTAAATCCCCCTTAATGTGGTTTTGGATATCTTTCTCAGAAATCACCTGCTTGTGAGCAGAGATGAAGGTAAAGTAATTGCGCTTAAGCTTTTGTGCCCCTGAAACCGAATTCTCAACTGTAATTATGAAATCTTCCGAAAGACTCCCCAAATGGCCTATGTTTCAGGCCCCACAAAATGTGGATCCACCCCTTGTTGTCAGGTATAAAAACTTGCTGAAACCAACTCAAGGAACTCCTCCTTCATTGAGGCTTTCTGTCTTGTTTCCGCTCCTCTCACTCTCTCTACTCCCCCTTCCTCCCCGCTGCAAAACAGTTTTGCTGCCCTGCTCGTGACTTCCCGGCCTTATGAGGTCTCTGGGCTTGGGTGTAGTTCTGGCTGGCAGTGGTGCCAAGTTTGGCTCCGACGCTACTTGAACTTTCAAACCAAACCCCTGCAGGCAAGGAACTGAATCCTGTCCTTAAACTCCGATTCTGAATTCCATAGAGAGTGTCCCCACTTCTTTAGCTCAGGTTAGTGCACCTCTGAGCTAGGAGAACAGTGTTTTGGGGAGTAGGAAGTCAGATTCTCTAAGGAGGAGTGAGTGGGCTGGCATGAATGTCATGTCTACTGTATTTAAAAAGGAAGTTGACTCAGTGTTTTTAATCTGCTTAAGATATACTAATAACTGAAAAAGAAAGGGCCATAACAAATGGCTTGGTTTCTCACTGTGATTCACATAGTGCTTGGAAACCTCTCTCTTCCTGCAGTCTTTCTTTTTATATTTTTTTTTAGGATGTTCAAATCTCTATGCAAATAGCTTTCAAAAAAGATTTTCACTAATTTCCAGAACACCACATAAGCCCAGTGTAGTAGTGTTCTAGCACCCGACCAGTGACTCTGTTAGGCGAGGGAAAAAACCTAACCAATGTCTTTTTTATATCTAAGGATAGTAATGCTTTCTTGTTTTTCTCTAAGCTAAATAGTTTGGCACTGTTATTCATAGGAATAGAGCCAAAGAAGAAAAGTGGTGTTATCTTCTGGACAACATCGACTAGGAACCTAGAATTGGCTTATGGCAGAATTTGTGTGTGTAAACATACTCTGTGATGTGCGGAGGACATATTTCTTAACAAGCCAGTGTTTCTTAAATGGGTTAGATGGGAATACAGAAAAGGCTGATTGATTCCTGACTCCTAGGAAAATCAGCCTTTTTCTGATCTTGTTTGTATGCCCATACTATATAGCCACAAAGAGACTACCATTTTTCCAGACCCTCCCTTATATGTTAATTCTTATGAAAAAGTTACCAGATACCTCAACACAAACAGGGCCAGACCAATCTGTCCTCAGGAGGCAAGGTATATCATTCAATAGATAGATCAACCGTACCCACTCTAGAAATCAACATTGCTTTGATCCAACTATCTTTTCTCTTAATGCATGCCTAGATTGCATATGAGTGCCCCAGATTTTTCCCATTTAAACCCAATGTGTTTTATTGAAAAGAGTCTAGAGGGCTTACGGAGAGCAAATTTAGCTGCTAAAAGAGCCAGCTAGACAAACATTCTGAGAAATATTTAAAACTTTTTTAATAGCTCAATGGTAAATAAGATGGAACAGGTAGCCCCAAAGAAGACTGGCCAGTTTCTACCTGGACAACAAAGTAGGTCTTTAGTTTCCCCAGATATAGGTATTTCTGTAACAAATACTTCTTTAGTATTGGTTTAAAGATTTTTAGGGTGCTTTGTTTATTAAAAAAAATTAATTTCTTTAAAACTACAGTTGGGTATGGTAGCATAAAAAATTACAGCTGAAAATACAAAATATTTCAGTTTACATTGCATAAATAACTATAAATGTTGTGTGTTACAAGTAAATGATGGAAATACGATCTTTCTATTGAATGCCACTTTCTCCTACCAGGGGAGTGACGCTGCCCAGCAGGAGAAGTCCGTATTTCAGGCCATATCCATCTCCATCGGATGGCATTGCCGGTGCCCAGTGTCTTTACTATAAACATCTTTGCCACAGGCGTCTTTGCAGGAAGCATTTTCACTATACAACTGGCTATAAGGCAATTTTGTTGTAAAAGATTAAAAAATAAATGGTTGGCAGTTTGGTTAGGAAGTTTGTTGGTTTCATCAACTGGTTGATAGTGTTGTGACATTTCTCCACTGATGCAATACTCCCATTTTGATAGTATATTAATCTTCGCCCTCATAATGGTCTATACAGTGGCTTGAAGTTTGGAACCCACATTTCCCATAAAACTTTGGGATGTCTATCCACATTCCAATATGACAACACGCCAGGAACAAACGACAGAGTGGAAGGCTTTCACAACACAATACAAAGCTCTATTACAAATATGCATCCTGGTATATGAAAAACTCATAACTCTCTTAATCAGGAAGAAATTTTAGTGAAAAAAGAGCACGTGTGATGCCAGACAACTTGATGAATTAACAAGCAAAAAAATGTATTAAAAAATGTGTAATAATGGGAGCAGCTAGGTGGCTGAGTCAGATAAGCCTCTCCCTTTGTCTCAGGTCATGATTCCAGGGTCCTGGGATCGAGCCCCGCATTGGGCTCCCTGCTCAGCGGGAGTCCTGCTTCTCCCTGTTTGTGTTCCCTCTCTCGCTGTGTCTCTGTCAAATAAATAAATGAAATCTTTAAAAAAATGTGTAATACTAAGAATAAAAGACTGAAGACAAGCGCTTAGGTACAATCCACAAAATAGAATCATTTATTTGTGAAGCATTGTCATGAATCCACACACATTTTAGAAGTATTCAAATATTTTGTGTTTTGCAGTAAGTCTTTTTAACTTTGTTATTCATTTTTCATGTTCCATTATGTCTCTTTAAATGAATGTCCCTCTTTTTTTGTGACCTTATCTTTTATGGCAAAACTGCCTTACTGCCAATTAGTTATGAGGCAAAAATGTTGGTGGCAAAAATGCTGGCAGCAAATATGCTTATGGCGAAGCTACCTAGAACCAGAATTGCAGAGGGATCACAGCTCCCCCATAAGTAGTTCAGTACCCCAAAATATCAAAATTATGTCTAGACCCTGCTGTCCATGTCAAAAATTTTTGTATCTCAATGTATCATTCTCCTATATGCTTTTACCTTTACTTACACTTTTCTTATTCCTATCCCCTTTCCCTTACACCTGCCAGAAATGCAGCACACATATTGGCCTTGTCTGTGTCCCGTGAATGCTACTTCCAATGCTTCCTAATCCTTTGTCCTGTTGCTTTTCTTCTTATAATCAATAAAGTATTAATGGGGGGGTCGCCTGGGTGGTTCAGTGGGTTAAAGCCTCTGCCTTTGGCTCGGGTCATGATCCCAGGGTCCTGGGATCAAGCCCGGCATCAGGCTCTCTGCTCAGCGGGGAGCCTGCTTCCTCCTCTCTCTCTCTGCCTGCCTCTCTGCCTACTTGTGATCTCTGTCTGTCAAATAAATAAATAACATCTTTATAAAAAGAAAAAATAAATAAAGTATTAATGGACCATCAGTACTATTCAGGACACAAAGCTACTTAGTACGCATATGTAATAAATTACTAAATATTATCTTAGTAGCCATACTCACTTACTGCCAATTCCAGGATACCAAACTCTTTCCCCAGAAGCAATGTTTCCTCACTGAGAAAATCTGGGTCAGTAGCTGACCTTAGTTAAGCCGCTTGTCTTTTATCTCAGTTTTCTTCCTCCAATATTAGCCTGGTTATTTGCAAAATAACCTGATATTCTCGTAAGGTAATATTTATTAAAAACAAAAATGTTAGTGTTTAATTAACACTTATCCAAAGCCTAAATGAATCTGACATTATGGAGCCATGTGGAATTATTTGAAAATGCTAGTTTCTATCAATACTAGCATGAATACATAATACAGTTTCATACACACACACACACACACACACACACACAGCCCCAAAAGTCTTAGTGAAATTTTAGGCTTAACTAACTTAGAAATATAAATGCTAAAATCCTTCAAACTTAGAGAAAACATCATTTGAAAGTTTAATTAGATTTCTTTTTCATTTATTTAGTTTTTAAACTTTGAATAATAAAATTTTGGTTTTGATTTCTTTTTGTTTTGTTTTAGTTGCTTGACACCTTCATTCAGAGGGACTAATATGTACTTCATGAAAATAGAAAAGCTAGAGTCCTAAAGATTACACAGAACTTTTCACATCTGAATTGATATTTTAACATGCTTCTAATTAGCAGCTAATAAAGTTTCTGCTATTTGGAGAACCACCCATGAGCAATATTTCATGTCTTTGATCCAGGAAACACTTGCTGAGAACCTTCCACCTTTAGAGTCTACATTACATTACTTATATTCCTTCACTTAATCCTTACAGCATTTTTGGAGATAGACATCATAATCCTTACTTTGTAGATGAGGACCCGAAATCTAAGGTAGTGGAGTGACTTTACCATGATACTTGTATGTTGTAATGTTGTAATGTTGTAATGCGAAAACTGAGACCTGAATCCCAGATCTTCTAGAACTGAATCTCACGTTCTTTTCATGCCATTGTGCTGCCATTCTCCTTTTTGATGTTCTTCATACAGATTCTGTTGTCATTCAAGTGTGAATGTGTCTAAACGTCATTACGAAAATGTATACTGAAAAAGTCTTGGTCAAATACAAAAATTAATAGACAAACTCTCATAGATATAATCCTCTTCATCCACCATAATTAAAGGAACTAAGTGGAATTAGTGAATTCACTACAAGATACTAAACCTGACTCAGGGTCATGTCACAATCTTACCCTCTGTAAGATTCAGTGCATTATCTCTTTGACAGGATAATCCCATGCTGAGTTCTTTTGATCATAAGAGATCCTGAACAGGATGTTTTGCCATCCAGAAAACCAGCACTACTGGGATGCCAGCTGGAGAAATGTCAGGAAAACTTGGCCCCAATTCCAAAGCCAATAGTGTGTTGAAATTAGGACATATCATTTACTTAGTTCCTGGCTACATACTTTACAACTGACAACTGGAGATTATTAATAATGTCTTCTATGCATATGTGCCCTCATCCAGGAGAATTCTAAGTTATTATATCAATGTGTTGTAGTCATTTAACCCTCTGTCTATGGGGAGCTTTTAAGTCCCAGAATCTCTAATATGGGACAATGGGAAGAGAAATATTGTTTTTCTGCAGATGAGGGCTGGTGTACCCAGCTACTCTGTCTCAGTGGAGACTGCAAAAAACATCCATTGAAAGTGAAAGAATGCAAACCAGCATTGGAACCAAATAAAAATTACAAATTAAAGATCTAAACCCAGCTATCCACTGCTTTAGTCACCCTTGGTATCATACTGCCTATGTCAACTTTACTGATAGATAATAACAAATATTTTATTGAACACATACTGTATATATCCAGAGAGCTTTACATAATAGAATCTTAGTTTTTCCAACAGCACTTCAAAATGGCTATTATCAACCCCATTTCACATGGAGGAATACTAAAAGTCAGATAAATTGGATAATTTGGCCAGATGTCACATAGTATAAAATGACAGAGTCAAGACTGAAACCATGTCTGTCTGGAGTCTCTGTGCTTACCACTTTATTAAGCCACCTCCAATCATCATGCTGATTCTTGTTCCCTCCCTCGTAATTTCAGCCATCTCCTCTTGGTTCTTCTCTATGAGAATCTTAGTCTGATCTACCAAAAAATAAAAATAAAAAAAGCCAAAAACTATGATACTGATATATGTTAATAGTTAGACGCATAGGCTTGTCTCAAAGCACATTTTAGTCAGACTCTAGTTCAATTCAGTACTTGGCCATGCATCTAAATCATCAAACAGTTGATTAATTTAAAAGCACAGAAACAGTTTTTAGAATTCAGTCTGTGCCATGATCTAACCACCCTGCCTAAGGACCTTGAAGTTCATGACCTCTATCATCAACATTTTCAATTCCACTCAAAGCATAATTAGAAGATTCTTCCTTAATATGGAAAACTGCACGAGCCTCTTCATTTTTACCATCTCCCCTTTGTCTGCATGAGCTCAAATTATCTGAGCCCAAAATATATTTGAATGTTTTTCTGTCTAGCCCTTATGAAATTATTCTAACCCATTAAGCTCTGACACTGCTACAACTGATACAAGGCACAGATTGCATATTATTTTAATAATTGAATGATAAATATATGTGTGTACATAGACTTGATGGAAGATAGTTTGAAAATATGCCTGTAAATCGGCATCTGATTTGTGGAAGAAAATAAGTTATGAACCTTAATCTAATTAGATTTATTACACAAAATCAGCTTAGCTTTTGCCTTCTCAGAGTAACTCACAACTTTCTCCATTGTCCTTTAAAAAAATGATGTTAAGAAAATATAGCTTTGGTGTTGTTCTGTTTGATAGTCATTTGACTTAGAATACTTGCTATTTAAAGCTCAGAGTCTCTCCTGCCAGCCTATTCCAACTCTCTGCAGTCTTAGATTAATTTAAAAGAAGCATAGAATATTGTAGAACAAGGGGAATTAGAACCCCATTCCACTCCACCTTGGTAAAATCATCCTGAGTATTGCTGACTTTGGTTTAGAAAAATATAGATAAGTGGAAGCAAGTTCCAGACAACCACCGAGGAGGGGAAGGGATTTGAAAACTTTTGTGAAGAGAAATAATTGAAGGAATCTGGATGTTTAACCCAAAGAAAAGAAGCTGCAGAGGGAATAGAGTAGCTGGTACCAAGTATTAGAGAATTCTTTTGTGAAAGAGTCATTTTGACCTGTTTTGCTTTGTTTTGTTTTGGTTTTGGTTTTTATGAGACTCAGTAGAGCAGAACCAGGCATAAAAGCACCATATATTATGTAGGCCCCGATGTCAAATTTGTATAATAAAAGTATTTCTATTAGCCTCTAGTTTTCATTGATAAAATGGACTTCCTCAAAAACTAGTGGGTCCTTGGACCTCAAAGGCTCAAGCAATTGAATGATCACTTAATAGAAATTACATCCTAATCATGATAGAGAGAGTCATGTTAACCAGAGGTTAACAGAGGCACTCCGGGAAGGAGTGCCCAAGCCTCTACTCCAACACAGGAAGAGGTTTTTGGAGAGAGTGGGAATGGGAGAAAATGGGTTCAGACAGGTGCCTCGTTGCATTCAGTGAGTATCGAAACAGGGAGCAGTTGCAGCTAGTCTCAAGAAGGATCAGCAAAAAGTAACAAGACAGCTGGAGCATGGTCATGAGAAAGCCTGGAACCAGGAAAGTCTAGAGATACAGCCAAATGGATGGTAGTCTGCATCAGAAAGATAAAGTCTGGAGGTAACAGAGCTCCCATTAAAAGGGGATATTCTGATGCTGGCAAAGATGTGGAGGAAAGGGAACCCTTGTGTACTGTTGGCGGTAATGTAATAGAGTTTCCTCAAGAAATTAAAAATAGAGCAACCATATGATCCAGCAGTCCCACTTCTGGGCATATGTCCAAAGGAAATGAAATCAGGATCTTGAAGCAATATCTAAACTCTCATGTTCATTGCAGCATTATTCATAAAAACCAAGATATAGAAATAAACGAAGTGTCCATTGACAGATGAATGGATAAAGAAAACTAAGACAGAAAAGACAAATATGTATAATATCACTTGTATGTGGAATCTGAAAAAAGCTGAGTTCATAAAGGCCAAGTAGAACAGTGGTTGCCAGGGACTAGGGTTTGGGGAAATTGGGACAATGTTGGTCAAACGGCACAAGCTTCCAGTTATGAGAGGAATAAGTTCTGGGATCTAATGGGTAGCACTGTGACTATGGTTAATGATACCATATTGTATACTTGGAAATTGCTGAGAGAGGAAATCACTAGAACGACAACAAAATATCAATTATGTCAAGCAAAGAATGTGTTAACTACATAAAAATTAATTTAAAATAAAAACACTTTTTTGAAAAAGGTGGTGTTCTGAGGGACAGGAGGAGAGTGAGGTAGCCCCCATTTCCTAAAGAGGATCATGAAAACAGAGATGCATACACAAGAAACAGTTTTAAGAGCCAAGATCTGGTCAAGACTAGTCTCAGATATAAGAAAAATACCCAGTTCAAAGTCGTGCTCACCTCTAGAGCAGAATTTGCCATGAGGCCAAGTCTTCTTGTGTGTTGAGCCAGGATTCTTTTTATCCTCACAGCCTGGGAAGCTCGGCTCCGGGCTGATATGGCAGGGGAGGGTCAAGTGAGTTGGCTGGAGAGCAGCCTAGCAAGAGCACAGCACCAGACAACGGGCGGGTAATTCAAGTGTCTGGTCAATGTTTAGACTAGGGGCTCTTGTAGGTATTTTCCAGGCCTTAAACACTCTGGTACTTTAATAATACATGGACTTCTTTGCACTTAGTTTTTCCATTTTTACATGTACTTGAGGTAAATGCCTTTTCTTCTGTAGGTTTCCTTGCTCATCTTTTACAAGCAGAGTACTTGTAAAGAACAGAACACTTCGATACAGCCTTGTTGAAATTCAGTCACTTCAAGATGTAAAATTTTTTTTTAAGTGTATCGATGGGGGTAGTGTTTTCAAGTAATGAGCTTCAGAGATGTTCCCCATTCCATGCCATCCTTCATGATATTCTCCACAAAGTGAGGC
Source organism: Mellivora capensis (assembly GCA_004024625.1). Taxonomy (NCBI): domain Eukaryota; kingdom Metazoa; phylum Chordata; class Mammalia; order Carnivora; family Mustelidae; genus Mellivora; species Mellivora capensis. The sequence goes on from PISX010016095.1 coordinate 32,747, forward strand.
CCAGAGTCAGGTCAAGGCCAGACAAGGGTTCCAGCGTGACTCCAGGACCGTTCATGCACAGGATGTTTACCACACAGGGTGTGGTAAAGTCCGGGAGATGTGGATGGCTTTTGTGCAAAGACCTTAGCATTTTAAGAAGTTAAGAATTTAATGGTTTGCTCTTTAGGTCATATCAAAATGTTCCTTTGCCAAAATTTCTGCATTGGAAAAATCCACAGCATCAAAATGGCCATATCAAAATTCTACATGCTTGTACTCATACCACAAAGCATAGCTGTTTCTGAGTTGCTGGCATTTTAATTATAATATTATTTGACTACTTTTTTAAAAATATTAAAATTTGGAATTATGGTATAACTACTACATTATATAATCAGGTAACTGGATTTTTTGCTGTGATTACAGTGACATCAGGATTCTCATGCTACTCCACTGACATGTTTTATGACTCTTAATATTCCATGCTGATATGCCCTATAAGCTTGGCAAAAAATACAATAAATTCCTCATCTTTATTATAATGCATCCAAATATTTAAAGACATCACTCATTTAACTCATGTTAAAGTTATCTAACATGTCAGCAGGTAGAAATTTTATACAAAGGAAAAAAAGTATACAATGTATAAATAATCCAGTGAAGCAGAGGCACCTGGGTGGGTCAGTCATTTGAGCATCGGACTCTTGATTTCAGCTCGGGTCATGATCTTGGGGTCGTGGGATCAAGCCCCGCATCGAGCTCCACACTCAGAGGGGAGTCTTCTTGGGATTCTCTCCCTCTTCCTCTCTCTCTGCCTCTCCCCTTGCTGGCTCACTCTCCCTCTTCTCAAATAAATAAATAAATCTTTAAAAAAAAATAATCCAGGGGCACCTGGGTGGCTCAGAGGGTTAGGCCTATGCCTTCTGCTCAGGTCATGGTCCCAGAGTCCTGGGATCGAGTCCCACATCGGGCTCTCTGCTCAGCAGGGAGCCTGCTTCCTCCTCTCTCTTTGCCTGCCTGTCTGCCTGCTTGTGATCTCTCTCTGTCAAATAAATAAATTAACTAAATCTTTTAAAAAATAATAATAATCCAGTGATGCAGATTTCTTGTGCATATCATCATAAGGACTATAATTTATTCTATGTATAATATGTAGATTTTTAAGTCAAATACTCAGAAGAAGATGATTGCTATCTCTCTGCTGCTTCAGTTTTCTCTTGTTAATTTTTCCTTTGATATTTTACCTATTTGAGAGCAATACTCTTGAAAAGAACAGGTTTAGTAGCTTCCAAGTAGATACCCAGAGGATTCACATTCATTGGCCCAGGGTTGGTCTGACTAATGCTTTACATACAGTAGTAGGCACTGTTGGTGAGTGTTCCCTGTACTAAGTGCAGAATCCTAATTACTCTACTCATTGTATCCTTAATTATCACCATACATTTTTGAGAAAAGAACTAGCATCCTCATTTAGAAGAAAACTACAGCACCAAAAAGAGGACTTCTTAATTAAATTATTTCCTTAATTTGGAACAAGAAGTAATTTAAATATTATTACTTCTATATTTTGATTTCTAATTTTTTATTTGACCATCTAACATACTGTTACTGATTATGTAAAATCTAGCAGGAAATTCTAGGAAACAAATAGAAATAGATTGCTAGCTTTTCCACTTTGTTATATCTCACTGTATGTAATAGATTTACATATTTATATAGTAAATACTCTGATGGCTGCCAACTCCATCATTTAATCTGCTAAATAAACAAACATGTGCTAGAATCATTAAAGAAGTAGCTATTCACTAAAATTAAAGGTTTATTTTACTTTGAGAATAGCAACTCCCCTATAATAGGAGCAAGTAAAATTAAACAAAAATATTCTAAATTATATTTGCCATATTAACAAAAAGGAACAATATTTAACCAAAATTTAATCTAAAAGCCTCCTTGCTGCTTCACTAAATATAGAATAATAAAAGCCAGAGAAAAATCAAAGAAACTTGCCCAGGTTCCATGAAACATACTCTGATTCTGTACTTAAAGGTGTATCTCCCTATTTCTCCCACTTATCTGGATATTGGTCCAAGGATACTTTCCATCTAAGCAGAATCTGGAAATGGGCAGGCATTGATCTGCAACCTCAGATTTTTTTCTCAAACAGAGCATTGAAGAGATGAATGTTCATTCTGAGAGTATTAAGATAAATTTTACTTTCTCCTCCCTTCTGCTAGGATGAGAAGTTCCCCTAAAGAGCAAAAACCGAAGCCAAAAATAGACAAAGAAACAACAGCAAAACAAACAAACCTAGCACTCCAGGGAAGTATTTCAATATTGCCAACCAAAAATACACTTTCTATAAATATTTGATGGATAGAAGGATGGTTGGATAGATAGGTGGATGGGCTGATCAACAGAGAGATGGATGGATGATGAATGAAAAGGAAACTGATTTTAATTTAATAGCCTTATCCAAAACTCTCACCTCTGTTTCACCATGTACCTCTCTCCCTTCCCTTTACTTCCTGAAAGAACTTATCCAGCACGACTTTGTCATGATACACTGTGACATGTATTGTTATTAGCCTGCTACAAAATTAAGTATTGAGGTTTTTAATTATTTCTTATTTTAATTTAGAAGAGATTCAGGGGTGCCTGGGTGGCTCAATCATTAGGCGTCTGCCTTCGGCTCAGGTCTTGGGATTGAGCCCCACATTGGGCTCCCTCCTTGGCGAGAAGCCTGCTTCTCCCTCTCCCACTCCCCCTGCTCGTGTTCCCTCTCTCGCTGTGTCTATCTCTGTCAAATAAATGAGTAAAATCTTTTTAAAAAAAATAGACCTAAAAAAAAAGAGCAGATTCAGAGTTATCTTTATAATAATTTCACTCATGCTTATTTGCATTCCAATATATTTGTCATGAAAGAGTTTGGAAGGCTGCTCTGTAGAAGATGGACCAACAAGATATATTGCCCCTGTGGACATTTTCTCTCTCATGAGTCTCAGCAAAAACAAAATGTTGGGGACTAACTCTGAAACAGCAATAATCGCTGGTGTTTATTGGCTAATTTCTATGTGCCAGCCATTTTTCCAAGAGCTTCACATATATTCTTTCACTTAATACTTCTCACTTTCACTCAATACTCTTTTAGGTAGTTATCGTTACCCCATTTTCCAGCCTACTGTGGTTAAGTTACTAGACTAGGGTCACATTACTAGTAAATGATAGATTCAGGATTTGAACCCAGGCTGTTTAGCACCAAAGCCTTTGCTTTGATGCTTTACAAAGGGACATTTTTTTTTATTCCAATTTGTACAAGCATTGGGGGAAGGGGGTCTCCATTCAAAGCTACCCTAATGAAATACTCTTCATTATTGCCATCTATGGGCAGTATTCAGATTCTGTACATTATGACTAAAATTGGCAAAAAGAATCTTGAGAGAAATTTAAATAGTGCTGAGCCTTTAGAGGTGTCATGTGTGAAAATGTATAATAGCCATAACTTACAAGATAGTTCTTCAGCTCAAATTTATTGGATGTTTGACTATATAATCTGTTATAGTATTTTTTTAAGGTAATTGCATGGCTGGAGGAATAGAAATTTATGTGAATTTTCACCCTATTTTACTGTTTTCTCAAAAAAATCTTGAAATTGGTGTTTATATTTTACAATTATTTTTATATAGAATTATCCATTTATGCAGCTATTGGAAAACCTATATAATCCTTGTAGACATAACACATAGCTTTTCTGCTAGAACCATTCCAAAAGATATGCATAATTTTTCTACTCTAAAATTCTCCAGAAATCAGAGTTCTCTTGTTTTTCTTAAAGACCCTTACATGCTTCGAGAAAGAATCTTCTTTCCTTTTAATCTAAACTCTTCTAGAATTAATATAGCTTTCAATTTATTTTCACTCAATAAGACCAGACTTTCATTCTCTATATATTGTTTATATTTAGATATAATTTTCCTATCTATCTTTTCTCTCTGGCATTAATATTACTAAAGCTAAAATAAAATGTACCAATTGAAGGAAATATTCATATTTGGCGGGTGATTGTAAGGAATGGAATTTGTAAGATATGCTCAGTTTGGATAATTTAAGAACAATTACTGGAGGGTTTTTTTTTAAGATTTTATTTATTTATTTGAGAGAGAGAGAGAGAGAAAGAGAGAGAGACAGAGTGAGAGAGCATGAGAGGGGAGGTCAGAGGAAGAAGCAGACTCCCCATGGAGCTGGGAGCCTGATGTGGGACTACGATCCCAGTACTCTGCGATCATGACCTGAGCTGAAGGCAGTCGCTTAACCAACTGAGCCACCCAGGCACCCCAATTACTGAAGTTTATGGCTCGGTATTATATCCACTGCAAACATGATAATGCTTTTTTTTTTTTTTTAATTTATTTGACAGACAGAGATCACAAGTAGGCAGAGAGGCAGGCAGGGAGAGAGAGGAGGAAGCAGGCTCCCTGCAGAGCAGAGAGCCCGATGTGGGACTCGATCCCAGGACTCTGGGATCATGACCTGAGCCGAAGGCAGAGGCCCAACCCACTGAGCCACCCAGGCGCCCAATGATAATGCTTTTTTAGAAGTACACCACTGATTTTACAAAACAACCTCAAACTCCGCTAAAATAGCAGGTGAGCAGGTACTTGCAATCTGAATGAGACTTCATTTGACCCTATCAGAAATCCTACTCTAATACAATCCTCCAAACTTTTATGGATGGGAAAAGGGTGGGGGGAGGGGAAAGAAAGAAAGAAAAACATGCTTGCATGGCATTTCTGCTTCCAGATATCAGATATGATTTATTACTGAGTGAGGCAGTGGGCACAATGGCTTCAGCTGGCTCAGAAAATCCTAGCTGTACTTTCTCCTTAATGATATTAGTAGCCATCTTAGTATTTAATTATATTTCCAAAGCATCTCAATAGCAGTAGTGTGTACTGCATTAAAAATAATCCAGAAAGGGGCGCCTGGGTGGCTCAGTGGGTTAAAGCCTCTCCCTTCGGCTCAGGTCATGATCCCAGGGTCCTGGGATCAAGCCCCGCATTGGGCTCTCTGCTCAGCAGGGAGCCTGCTTCCTCCTCTTTCTCTCTGCCTGCCTCTCTTCCTACTGGTAATCTCTGTCAAATAAAATAAATAAAATCTTAAAAAAAAAAATCCAGAAAAACGCCAGTTTTACTTGCTAGGATGAGATGAGCTAACCAGAAGCATTCTAAGGTAGTCGTTTAATAAGCACGTGTGTATATTTTGAAGTGCTTTCCCAGTATACCTACGTATATATCCTTTACAAAACTTCAGTGACAGCCAGCAAGTATATTGATAGTATGATTTCAGAAAAGACTGTGTAAATCATGACACTCAGTAATATATAGACTCTGAAAATGTATCTTTGGATTAAAACTTTTCATTTTACATGTGAGTTAACCGAAATCTACCTGATATTATATTTATTGTCTTCATTATGGTATCATGTAAGTGTTAAAAATCAGTTATTTAACTCAAATAAGAATACTTCTCCTAACCTAAAAGGATAAATATTGTAATAATATAAAACATAATTCATCCTTTTTATATTCAAAGTGGAAAAATTAAGGAATATCATAGTTTTAGTTTTCTGGAAAACACCCTGTTAATAATTTTATCTAATTAGTTAGATAATTTAAATACAGACGTGGTGGTGATTGTTTTTAGGAAAAAATTTTTAAAGTGGACACATTCATTCACCTGGAAGAGATAAATGTAATCACCATACTCAATATGGTAGGGTAAATAAGGCAGAAAAATTATAGAAGTGGTAGGAAATACGGCTCTGAGAACTAACTGGTCTGTCAACGTAATCATTTATTGCAAATTCAACAGTGTACTATGAGATTTTTCACAGAAATTTCTTTTCACTTCAATCACTGAAATAACTAAAAATGAAATAACTAAAACCAAAAGAGAAACACTATTTCTCAAGTCCAATGGAGTAATTTAATGAGAAGAAAAAAAGTTCACATGCCTTTTGCCAAATGAATAATAATATCATAAAAAATAACAGCCATGGGGCGCCTGGGTGGCTCAGTGGGTTAAGCCTCTGCCTTTGGCTCAGGTCATGATCTCAGGGTCCTGGGATCCAGCGCCGCATCCGGCTCTCTGCTCAGCAGGGAGCCTGCTTTCCCCTCTCTCTGCCTCCTTGTGATCTCTCTGTCAAATAAAAAAATAAAATCTTTAAAAAAAATAATAACAGCCATAATCACAATAGCTACCTGTTCTTGAATATCTGGCATGAACACTATACCAGGTACTTCACATCATGTCATGCCTCCCAGCCCACTGAAGGCCTCTCATCCCCATTTGACAAATAAAGAGACTCTAGTTTCATATACTACTTATAGACAAGACATGGGTTCAATCCCTAGCTGAATCCATAGCCCATGTACTTCATTAAATCATAGGCTCCCCTGAAATACTTGTCTTTAAAAGTTCACACACACACAAAAAAATAAAATCAATTTGTAAAAAATAGACAAATTCCTCATAAAAGCATAGCAGTTTTGGAATTGCCTGAAAATCTTGAAGCACATCCCCTTTGACTGTTTTCGCCATTGGAAAATTTTTGCCCACTAGAGATGATTTTGTTTTTGGAAGCAGCCTGAAAGTATTTAGAACCTTGTTTTATGCATTAATGGGTGTTTAAGGCAATTAATACAATACCTGCTCAAAAATTCTTTTACAAGATCATTGTGACATCATCATCCTAGTGAAGTCAGCCATGGCTTCTCAGTCCCTTGGCTATGTTTTATGTGGAATCTCCCAAATGCATCAGGACTTCTTCATCACAATAAATTGGAGTAATTTAGCCAATATATGAATTTTCTGTGAATAGTGCCATTGTGATGTCACAGAACTAAATCAACCTTTATTTCACTTAGATTTTAGCAAATAAACTTTGCTCCATGTTGGCGTTTCCATTGCAGACTTTTATGATTTACTTCCGGGTTTTACTGGAAAGAGCATATTTCATCACCAGTTACTATTTTTCTCAAATACACATTATTTTGTCCAATTGAGAGAACACAGCAAATCTCAGATAGTCCCTGAGTTGGTTCATCAGTCATAATGTGTGGGACATCTTAACATCTTCTTTCATTCTTTTCTTTTTCTTCAAATTTTCCTTCCTTTATTGTTAAGTTGCTTTGTTTTAAATGAGAATGTTTTGTTACATAATTTTAATTACTCAGCAATTATCCTCACAGTTAATTCATTTAAATAGCCCAAGTCTATGTCCAGTTCACCATTTTTACTGGTCTCTTGGGTTCTTCCTGTATTATTATTTGAGTCTTCACATTACAGATATCTTAATTGAGAAAAATTAAAAATACAATGGATTGGGGCACCTCGGTGGCTCAGTGGGTTAAAGCCTCTGCCTTCGGCTCAGGTCATGATCTCAGGGTCCTGGGATCCAGCCCCGCATCAGGCTCTCTGCTCAGCGGGGAGCCTGCTTCCCCCTCTCTCTCTGCCTGCCTCTCTGCCTACTTGTGATCTCTCTCTCTGTTAAATAAATAAATAAAATCTTTTAAAAAATCAATTTTGTGACTACATTAAAATATTAATATTCAATTTATTTATCCATTTGGTAGATTAAATCCTCCAAATGCTTAAAAATATTTAGAGAAAAGTTAAGCTATCTTAAACATTTTTAAATAAAACAGCAAATTTGATATGTCTGGTTCTTTCAAGCACTTCAAACATCCAGGAAGGCTGACTTTCAAATGTAAGAAAAAAAAAAATTTTACTAAGTATTCAGACACTGCTTATACTTTCACAAATCTAAATGTATGGTTCTAAGAAATCAGATTGCCTTGAGCATCTAAACATTGACCATAAAATTAAGTTAAATCTTTCTAAGTATTTCTATTAGAATTTCAGTCCTTTATGCCAGGTTTCTTTAAACACTTATCTTTAAAAAGCAGATAGCACAAATACAAATTAGTAAAGTAATTACAAGTCACTACTATACTTACAATTAACACAGAAGTATTAATACTAAGAATGTGGTATGTTTCTCCACCAGTCCCATCATTTGTCATATCATCCCATGTCAAAATAATTTGTCATGGAAATAAAATAACCATCTCAAGATGGCTGTGTAATTAGAGATCAAGTTTACATATTATAGCATTAGGACTTTGATATGTTTATAGATTTAGATTATTAGCCAGAGATTTGAGACCAAAACATAGGACCTGAGTGTGCTTGCTTACATGGTCCCAGGCAGCCAGTGACTATTGGGATGCGATTCTTGTTATAATATACCTGCTACTAGATGTCAGTTGGTCTATTGCTAGGGAATGGTTTCTCACATGCTGTCCTATGGGCATCCCATAATTGTCACCCTTACCCATTTTCCTTTTAGCATCTCATACATAATGTTTTAGCATAGCTTCCTCCTTAAATTTTTTTGATTAAAATATATTATTAGCCCCAGCGGTACAGGTCTATGAATCTTTAGGCTTACACACTTCACAGCACTCACCATAGCACATACCCTCCCCAATGACCATAACCCAACCACCCTCTCCCTATCCGCCTACCCCGGGCAACCCTCAGTTTGTTTGGTGAGATTAAGAGTCTCTTATGGTTTGTCTCCCTCCCGATCCCATCTTGTTTCATTTATTGTTTTCCTACCCTCCAAACCCCCCACGTTGCTTCTCAACTTCCTCATATCAGGGAGATAATATGATAATTATCTTTCTCTGACTGACTTATTTTGCTAAGCATAATACCCTTTGGTTCCATCCACATCATCGCAAATGGCAAGATTTCATTTCTTTTGATGGTTGCATAGTATTCCATTGTGTATATATACCACATCTTCTTTATCCATTCATCTGTTGATGCACATCTAGGTTCCTTCCATAGTTTGGCTATTGTGGACATTACTGCTATAAACATTTGGGTACATGTCACTACATTTGTATCTTTAGGGTAAATACCCAGTAGTGAGAGTGCTGGGTTGTAAGGTATCTCTATTTTCAACTTTTTGAGGAGCCTCCATGCTGTTTTCCAGAGTGATTGAACCAGCTTGCATTCCTAACAACAGTGTAGGAGGGTTCCCCTTTCTCCGCATCCTCACCAGCATCTGTCATTTCCTGACTTGTTAATTTTAGCCATTCTGACTGGTGTGAGGTGGTATCTCATTGTGGTTTTGATTTGTATTTCCCTGGTGCCGAGGGATATGGAGCACTTTTTCATGTGTCTGTTGTCCATCTAGATGTCTTTTTTGCAGAAATGTCCATTCATGTCCTCTGCCCATTTCTTGATTGGATTATTTGTTCTTTGGGTTGAGTTTGATAAGCTCTTTATAGATTTTGGCTACTAGCCCTTTATCTGATATGTCATTTGCAAATAGCTTCTCCCATTCTGTAAGTTGTCTTTTGGTTTTGTTAACTATTTCCTTTGCTGGCAAAAGCTTTTGATCTTGATGAAGTCCCAATAGTTCATTTTTGCCCTTGCTTCCCTTGCCTTTGGCAATGTTCCTAGGAAGCAGTTGCTGCAGCTGAGGTCGAAGAGGTTGCTGCCTGTGTTCTCCTCAAGGATTTTGATGTATTCCTTCCTCACATTGAGGTCCTTCATCCATTTTGAGTCTATTTTTGTGTGTGATGTAAGGAAATGGAATTTCCTTACATCACACACAAAATGTAAGGAAAAGAATTTTGTAAGGAAAAGGAATTTTGTGTATGATGTAAGGAAATTTCATTTTTCTGCATATGGCTGTCCAATTTTCCCAACACAGTTTGTTGAAGAGACTGTCTTTTTCCCATTGGACATTCTTTCATGCTTTGTCGAAGATTAGGTGACTGTTGAGTTGAGGGTCTATTTTTGGGCTCTCTATTCTGTTCCACTGATCTATGTGTCTGGTTTTGTGCCAGTACCATACTATCTTGATGATGACAGCTTTGTAATAGAGCTTGAAGTCCGGAATTGTGATGCCACCAACTTTGGCTATCTTTTTCAATATTTCTCTGGCTATTTGAGGTCTTTTCTGATTCCATATAAATTTTAGGATTATTTGTTCCATTTCTTTGAAAAAAATGGATGGGATTTTGATAGGATTACATTAAATGTGTAGATTGCTTTAGGTAGCATATTCACAATATTTGTTCTTCCAATCCATGAGCATGGAACGTTTTTCCATTTCTTTATGTCTTCCTCAATCTCTTTCATGAGTATTTTATAGTTATCTGAGTACAGATTCCTAGCCTTTTGGGTTAGGTTTATTCCTAAGTATCTTATGGCTTTGGGTGCAATGGTAAAGAGACCAACTCCTTAATTTCTCTTTCTTCTGTCTTGTCGTTGGTATATAGAAATGCAACTGATTTCTGTGCATTGATTTTATATCCTGACACTTTACTGAATTCCTATATGAGTTCTAGCAGTTTTGGAGTGGAGTCTTCTAGGATTTCTACATAAAGTATCATATCATCTGCGAAGAGTGAGAGTTTGGCTTCTTTGCTGATTCGGAGACATTTTATTTCTTTTTGTATTCTGATTGCTGAGGCTAGGACTTCTGGTACTATGTTGAATAACAGTGGTGATAGTGGACAGCCTTGCTGTGTTCCTGACCTTAGCGGAAAAGCTCTCAGTTTTTCCCCATTGAGAATAATATTTGCTGTGGGTTTTTCACTGATGACTTTGATGATATTGAGGTATGTACCCTGTATCCCTACACTTTGAAGGGTTTTGATCAAGAAAGGATGCTGTACTTTGACAAATGCTTTTTCAACATCTGTTGAGAGTATCATATGGTTATTGTCCTTTCTTTTATTAATGTATTATATCACATTGATTGATTTTCAGATGTTGAACCAACCTTGCAGCCCTGGAATAAATCCCACATGGCCATGGTGGATAATCCTTTTAATGTACTGTTGGATCCTATTGGCTAGCATTTTGGTGAGAATTTTCACATTTGTGTTCATCAAGGATATTGGTCTGTAATTCTCTTTTTTGATGGGATCCTTGTCTGGTTTTGGGATCAAGGTGATGTTGGCCTCATAAAATGAGTTTGGAAGTTTTCCTTCCATTTCTATGTTTTGGAAGAGTTTCAGGAGAATAGGTATTAATTCTTCTTTTAAGGTTTGGTAGAATTTCCCTAGGAAGCCATCTGGCCCTGGGCTCTTATTTGTTGGGAGATTTTTGATGACTGCTTCAAAACCTTACTGGTTATGGGTCTGTTCAGGTTTTCTATTTCTTCCTGGTTCAGTTTTGATAGTTTATACATCTCTAGGAATGCATCCATTTCTTCCAGATTGTCAAATTTGCTGGTGTATAGTTGCTCATAATATGTTCTTATAATTGTTTATATTTCTTTGGTGTTGGCTGTTATCTCTCCTCTTTCATTCATGATTTTATTTATTTGCGTCCTTTCTCTTTTCCTTTTGATAAGTCTGGCTGGGGGGTTATCAATCTTATTAATTCTTATTAATTCTTTCAAAGAATCAGCTTTTAGTTTCGTTGATTTGTTCTATTGTTTTTTTTTTTTTTTTTGGTTTCTATTTCATTGATTTCTGCTCTGATCTTTATTATTTCTCTTCTCGTCCTGGGTTTAGGCATTCTTTGCTGTTCTTTCTCCACCTCCTTTAGGTGCAGGGCTAGGTTGTGTATTTGAGACCTTTCTTGTTTCTTGAGAAAGGCTTGTATCACTATATACTTTCCTCTCAGGGCATGCCTTTGCTGTGTCCCAAAAGATTTTGAACAGTTGTGTTTTCATTTTCATTTGTTTCCATGAATTTTTTCAATTCTTCTTTAATTTCCTGATTGACCCATCATTCTTTAGTAGGATTTTCCTTAGCCTCCATGAATTTGAGTTCTTTCCAACTTTCCTCTTGTGATTGAGTTCTAGCTTCAAAGCATTGTGGTCTGAAAATATGCAGGGAATGATCCCAATCTTTTGGTACCAGATGAGACCTGATTTGTGACCCAGGATGTGATCTATTCTGGAGAATGTTCCATGTGCACTAGAGAAGAATGTGTATTGGGGCGCCTGGGTGGCTCAGTGGGTTAAAGCCTCTGCTTTCGGCTCGGGTCATGATCCCAGGGTCCTGGGATCGAGCCCCACATTGGGCTCTCTGCTCCGCGGGGAGCCTGCTTCCTCCTCTCTCTCTCTGCCTGCCTCTCTTGCCTGCTTGTAATCTCTGTCTGCCAAATAAATGAATAAAATATTAAAAAAAAAAAAAGAAGAAGAAGAATGTGTATTCTGTTGCTTGGGATGGAATGTTCTGAATATATTTGTGATGTCCATCTGGTCCAGTGTGTCATTTAAGGGTTTTATTTCCTTGTTGATCTTTTGCTTGGATGATCTGTCCATTTCAGTGAGGAGGGTGTTAAAGTCCCCTAGTATTATTGTGTTACTGTCAATGTGTTTCTTTGATTTTGTTATTAATTGGCTTATATAATTGGCTGCTCCCATGTTAGGGGCATAGATATTTAAAATTGTCAGATCTTCTTGTTGGGCAGACCCTTTGAGTATGATATAGTGTCCTTCCTCATCTCTTATTATAGGCTTTGGCTTAAAATCTAGTTTATCTGATATAAGGATTGCCACCCCAGATTTCTTTTTATGCCATTAGCATGGTAAATTGTTTTTCACCCCATCACTTTAAATCTGGAGTCTAAATCTTTGGGTCTAAAATGAGTTTCTTGTAGACAGCATACTGATTTTTTTTTTTAATCCATTCTGATACCCTGTGTCTTTTGATTGGAGCATTTAGCCCATTTACATTCAGGGTAACTATTGAAAGATAGGAATTTAATGCCATTGTATTGCCTTTAAGGTGGCTGTTACTGTATGTTGTCTCTGTTCATTTCTGGTCTACTGCTTTTAGGCTCTCTCTTTGCTTAGAGGACCCCTTTCAATATTTCCTGTAGGGCTGGTTTGTGGTTTACAAATTCTTTTAGTTTTTGTTTGTCCTGGAAACTTTTTATCTCTCCTTCTATTTTCAATGATAGTCTCATTAGATATAGTATTCTTGGCTGCATATTTTTCTTATTTAGTGCTCTGAATATATCATGTCAGTTCTTTCTGGCCTGCCAGGTCTCTGTGGATAAGTCTGCTGCTAGTCTAATATTTTTACCATTGTATGTTACATATTTCTTGTCCCAGGCTGCTTTCAGGATTTTCTCTTTGTCACTAAGACTTGCAAGCTTTACTGTTAGATGGCAGGGTGTGAACCTATTTTTATTGATTTTGAGAGGGGTTCTCTGTGCCTTCTGGATTTTGATGCTTGTTCCCTTTGCCATATTAGGGAAATTCTCTACAATAATTTGCTCCAATATACCTTCTGCCACCCTCTTGCTTTCTACTTCTTCTGGAATCCCAATTATTCTAATATTGTTTCATCTTAGGGTATCACTTATCTCTCAAATTCTCCCCTTGTGGTCCAGTAGTTGTTTGTCTCTCTTTTGCTCAGTTTTTTAATTCTCTGTCATTTGGTCTTCTATATCACTAATTCTTTCTTCTGCCTCATTATCCTAGCAGTAAGAGCCTCCATTTTTTTTTAATTGCACCTCATTAATAGCTCTTTTGATTTCAGCTTGGTTAGATTTTAGTTCTTTTATTTTTCAGACAGGGCTTTTATTTCTCCAGACAGGTTTCTCTAATATCTTCCATGCCTTTTTCAAGCCCAGCCAGCACCCTGAGAATCGTCATTCTGAACTCTAGATCTGACATAACCTTTGGTACTGCCTCTTGTGCTTTTTCTTTTTGTGGTGAGTTTTTCCACCCTGTCATTTTATCCAGATAAGAATATATGAGTGAGAGAATAAAATACTAAAAGGGTGGCAAAGATCCCAGAAAAAAAGTACGCTAAACAAATCAGAAGAAACCCCAAATCGTGGGGAGAAGAAAGGGAGTAAAAAGAAGTTTAAAAAAAAAAAGACATATATATATATTTGTGTGTGTGTGTGTGTGTGTTGATTTGGGGTGTATTTTGGTCTCTTAGAAGAAACTACCTTCCAAAATTTTGAAGAAAGAAAAACTTATATATATACAAAAATAAGAGTAAACACGATGAAGGGATGGAATATGACTGTAAAGATGAAAATTTTAAAAAATTCTATAAAGGAATTGATAAGGTAATTTGGTTGGAAAAAGAAGGTGGAGACTATTTGCTCAGGCCGGAGACTAGAACAAAGCTCTGTGCTAGATTTAGAGCATATTTTGATCGATTAGAAGAAATTCTATCCCAAATTTTTTTAGAAGAAAAAACCCTTTATCTATATAAAAAATAAAGTTAGATACAATGAAGGATAAAATATGACTATAATAATGAAGGTTTAAAAATATTTTTTAGAAAGGTATTGTTAAGATAAGCTAGTTAAAAAATGTTAAGAAAGTGCAACATTTGAGCAAGATGGCGGAGAAGTAGCAGCTGAGACAAACAAAAGCCCAGGGCCAGATGGCTTCCCAGGGGAATTCTACCAAACATTTAAAGAAGAATTAATTCCTATTCTCCTGAAACTGTTCCAAAAAATAGAAATGGAAGGAAAACTTCCAAACTCATTTTATGAGGCCAGCATCACCTTGATCCCAAAACCAGACAAGGATCCCATCAAAAAAGAGAATTACAGACC